>JARFIZ010000290.1:0-25971 GCA_036325965.1 Sinopyrophorus schimmeli
ATTTAAAATAATAATTAACTTATTCTAATATTTGAATATTTTGCGCTTAAAGAGTCCACTATTTTAACTTTTTCCAGGGCAAAGGTAATTTTAATTTTCCCATATATATAATTGTCCGGATGACATTGGGTTGGTGATAAAGAGATTGACAAATTCTCCTTAAATTTCACTTTTGTTGTAATTAACCCTAGTCGAAATTAAGATCCAAACTAACCAAAAAGCATTTGTCGTTAAAATTATTTTTAGTTTTATTTTACATTTTAAAAAATTAATTAAAAAATTATTTAAGAAAGTAATATTTGTTGTTTTTTGCTTTGATTCAAGATTTCAATTTTAGAAATCATCTGTTCTAAGTTATAGAATACTATTTTTAAATTTTCAAAATTTAAACTAAATGTTATTCTTTTGGAAAGAAAATATTAGATACTATAAACCATTATTGCAAAATTAAAGAAATTTTAAATTAAAAAAATTTCAAACAAGTATAACCGGTCAGTATTTCAATTAACTCATGTAATGGCTTAAAATTATTTAAAGCATAAAAAGAAACTACGGTAATTGTTAACGACAACCACTCGCTTTTGTGGTTTTTGCTCGATCTTAAGTATTCACTAGCGGTTAATGTACAACAAAAGTGAAATTTGGAGACAGTGTTGTCAAGTCTCTTTCATACAGCCGAATTGAATGTCATCCGCGACAATAAAATATATATATCCCAAAATTAGAAAGTTACAGCTTTCTTGAGAAAAGCTTAAAGTGTGGACTTTTAAGCAAAGCAAATATATTCAAATATTAGAACTAATTCCACACCTTTATATTTTTACAATACTGTTTTAAATTAGATAATTTAAAGTTTTAATGCCTTAAACTACTAGTATACCTAAGGGGCCGTTCAACAATTACGTAAGCAGATTTATTACAATTATTAACCCCCCATTGCCAGCAAAAGTAAGCACCCTCCGCTTACGTAAACATTAGTTAGATTCCCGAATATGCGTTTCGTTTTCAAGCATAGACAATGTGGTTGCCGTATGTGTAAAAGGTAAATATCTACTGCTGACGTAATCACCATCTAGACCCCCCACTCTCCATGTCATCAAAAATAAGCAAAACAAAGACCCTCTAGTGCTTACGTAATACTTGAACGGCTTCTAATTTGCCGAAACAGACATTTAAAAAGAACAAAATAAAATATTATAGATAACCATTTAAGCTTTTAATCAAATAATAAAGTCAGTACAATGTAAAGTCTAATCTGCATATGAAAATAGGTCAATGTTAAGACTTTTCAGAAAGTTTTTTTAAATGTTAAGATATTTTTCTAATTTTTTATTATTAAGATACGTCAGTATTGGACTGATTGAAATAGAACATGGTGCAGATAGTGATGATACATTTGTACTAATGTTTAGGATATTTACATATAGGACATTACGGTTTACCGCAACTTTTCTCTTATAAAAAAAATTAATATTTACTAAGAATTTTAATTATTTTAAACTTTAAAATAATAAGGTTTCCAATACTCCACTGCTTAATGATGTTTTTTAAATATTTATCTTAACGCGTTCACGCTGGGTGGTAATCCTTAAAACTTATTTAAATGTTTTAAATTTACTTATATAGGTTAAAAATTATACATTATAATTTCATTAAGAAAAGTTAAACAGTATGATATACAATTGTTTTTTATTTATAAATGAAGAGAAAATAAAATAAAAAGTATGTCTTAAGTGCCCCCTTTTGAGTCACAAACGAAACATAATTGCTGGCAACGTTGCACAGCTGATTTCGGAAATCGCAATAGAAAATGGCGTAAATAAACTTCCAATCTTCAAATTTTAAAGTGAAATATTTTCAAAGGGGCAAAATTTCTCAAAAAAAGAAAGTGAGTGTCGTACTCCACATTCGTGCAGTTTTATATTCATACCAAATAGAAAAAGATTCGCGAGCGAGTGTATGTCGTTAACATTTACCCTAAAAACAATTGGAGTTATTGATATCAAAATATTAACGTTGAAATAGGCAAGTTCTAGAGAAACAGATTCGAGTTATCAAAAATTGGGCTTATCGAGGTTCGACTTATGGAGTTTGACTGTATATGTATGTTATTTTATTTTGAATAACGCTGTAAAGCTATTGTTTTTTTTTACTGTAGCATTTAGAAATAATTCAACTTCGGACAAGAATTTGTGCAAGATTGTTCCTCTTCATTTGCATAATATTTTTTAACAACTCTTTTAGAAACAAAACTTAAGTTTTTTTTTAATTTTTTCTTTAGAGTTGTCAATTCTTTTAAAATATATTATTTATTACTTTTTGATAGATTTGTGATTTTCATTCTATATCATTTATTATAATTTTTCTTAAATAAAACATTAGCATTATTAGAAAATGAAACCTAGAGAATACTCATTCTATTCTTTATTTCGTTTAAGAAAAACTCAAAATTGTTCTTAAGTATACATTGTACATATTCAAATAATACACTAATTTTCTTAAAATTATACTTTTAAGTGAGGATTCAGGAATATGTACCTACAGGATAATTAAAATAAATTATGTAATTAAATTAATTTAGGATAATAATTTTCCGAATCTCTTCTAAGTGCTTATTTTTCTTAAAATGTCCTGTTCATTTTATTGAATATCGTTAGCAACAAAAATTTTTAGGGCCGCATACGTACCGTGGGACACCAGTTTGACACTCTTATTATAAGTGGTGCTGTATAAGTCAATTTGAGAATTCAATGTGTTAATAAGCGTATTTAATATTTCTTTTTGAACCTCATAGAATATTTATAATTTAAATTAAACAATCCCAACCATTTAATTTATCAATCCATGGGGATTTAGAATTAAAAGAAGTATTATATACATTTATATTTTGCACTCTTAAATTTTTAGGGATAAATCAGTACCAAAATTATTCAACTTGTTAAAATCATACTTCCATTACTATAATAATAATTTACAATTAATAATTCGATTTAAACGAAACTTTATTTTGTGAACTATCTAGTTTTCTAAAAAACAAAAATTTTGAATTATAAATGTATTTCCAAATTATTTAAATTACCCGCGAAGTCATTACCCATAACTTGTTAGAGAAACGGAAGTATTTGTGGAGGTAGGCTAATACTTCCGTCAATTTCGTCTTTGTTTGTGCAATTTTATGGTTTTAAAGAACATATAGGCGCGTGTTCTCTTAATTATTTGGTTTTTACTGCAATTAAAGGATGGACGAGTCCCTAAATGAATTATTTGACTGTTTCGATGACAAGGAAGAAACTGAAGCTACAAGTTCAGAAGCAGCAGCAGCTGAAAGTGTTAATGAGTTAGTATTGCTCTCATCTAACCTCAATTTCACATGCCTCAAATTATTTTATGCTATTAATCATAATGTTCACGACCAATATCTTATAATATGTTAATGTTCACTGGAATTGGACACAATAAAACAACAAATTGTTAACTTGCAACGTTTCGTTTCTTTATTGAAACTTTATCAAGCAACTGAAAATTAACAAAGTATAACAACAATAACTACAAGTATTTTATAAAATAATATAAATTATAAAATACCTTAACAACACAAAAAGGAAGTTAACCATTAAAACTCAATAATTCTACATGTGTCAAAATGAAAGATTTTAAATATGAAAGATTGCAACTGATTCTAAATAATTATATGCGTCAAAATGAAAGATTTTTAAAAAATATGAAAGATTGTAACTATTATTCTAAATAATTACATGAAAGGCTGTAACTATGATTCTAAACAGAAATTATTTGTAGTTGTATAATTTTGATTTAAATTTTATGATTAATTTTAGTTTTATGTTTTAATTTTATTTAAGATGTCATTATATATTAAACTAAGGCCTTGAGTATCCGAACGCAAATTTACAGTTTTATTAATTTTGATATAAACCATTTCACTTAAATTTCTTTTATGTTTATTTTGTTCACGATGTAAAATAGAAACTTTTCAAATTGGAATTGATGTCCAACATCAAAATGATGCATAGCTAATGCTGTTTTGTTTGGTTTAACATTTTATATTTTTACAATCATTTTTTTGTTATTTTAATCTTTCTTCAAGTCTTTGATTTGTTTGACCAATGTAACTACTTCCACAGCTACATGGGATTTTATAAATCAAACCAGATTGTTGAAGAAGAGAATTGGATCTTTTAATTTGCTATAAACTGTATTAATTGTTTTTATATTATAAAATGCTAGTTTTCCACCTCTTGGTCTAATAAAACGATCAATACTACTGGACAATTCTTTGATGTAAGGAAATTTAAAGTATGTTGTTATTTGTTGGACATCTTTTTTGTTATTTACCAATTTATAATTATTTATAAATCGATTAATGAGTTTTATAGGGTAATTATTATTAATAAGAAGATTTTTTATGCGTAGTATATTATCTTCATAAAAATCTTCATGGCTTAAACGTAAAGCTCTATCCATAAGACCTTTAATTACACCTATCTTTTGACTCATTGGGTGATTAGAATAGTAGTTTAATAATCGCCCTGAACTGGTAGGCTTTTGATACCAATTCGTTTTAATTTTCCATCTGAACATCTATTTATTTTTACATCTAAAAAACAAAGAGAACAATTATCTTCAATTTCCATGGCAAATTGAATTCTTGGATGGAAGTTGTTGAAACTTGATAGTGTGAGATCAACTTTATCTTTAGGAATAGCCATAAAACTATCATCTACATAAAGTTTTAAAATTGGAATTTTGAAAGGTAAAGTTGTTAAAACTTTCTTAACAATATAATTCATCACTAAATCAGCTATCGCTGAGCTGGCTAGGTTACCCATACTACTTCCATCACATTGAAGATAAAATTTACCATCAAATAACAGATAACTGGAATCAAAATAAAATTTGATAAGTTCAATAAGCATATTTTTTGATATTGTTAGAACTTCAGACAAAATATCCCAATCTTTGTCAATTATATCCAGTACAAGTGTCTGTGGAATATTAGTGAATAGGGATACCACGTCTAACGATACCAAAACGTAATTTGTTGGTAAAACTATATTTTTAATTTCATCTACGAATTCAAAAGAATTTTTAATCTAAATTCATACGTCGCTATTAAAGGTGTTAATAAACGATGTAATAATTTAGATATCTTGTAACTAGGAGAACCAATACAGCAAACAACAGGTCTAAGTTTGCAACTCTCTTTGTGCGTTTTCCGTAAACCGTACAAACGAGGTGCTACACATTATGCGTTTTAAGTTCTTCATAGTACAATTGTCAATAACCAAATTCTTATTTAGCTTTACCAACAAATCATTAGCCATTTTTTCAAACTTAATGGTCGGGTCTTTATTAATAATTTTGTATATCACTTCATCCTGTAACATTTCTTGTAATATTTTCTATATTCATCCTTATACATAATTACTGTTCCATTCCCTTATCAGATTTGGTAACAATTACATTCTGATTTAAAGACAAGAATTTTTTGTTTCAATAATATCTCTGCTAAACTGATCCAGATGTTTCGGTTCTGGTTTGTTATAAAAATTATTAATTAAATTTGATACCTTTGAACGTAATAATGTACGTTCATTATCAATAAGTTTCGGATCCGTTTCTTTTGAAGGTAAATTATTGATGCAATGTTCAATGTCTTTAATTAGGATGACAGGATGTATGTCACTTTTCTTAGGAGGTAAACCAAATTTCGGATCCACACATAAAATTCTTTTTACGTTTTCGGGAAGTGTAATTTAGTATAATTTGAAATACTACTCTCTTCATGAGTATTTACTTTTATTACATTAGAATCAGTGATCAAACTATTAATTTTTCTCAAATTTGTTTCTTTAATCATCACGAACTGTTTTTCATAAAATCTATCAACATTAAATTTCCATGATTTGAAATCGTCAATGTTAAGAATCTTGTTAATATTCAATTCATGATTATTACAAATTAATACAGTTTATAGCAAATTAAAAGATCCAATTTCTCTTTTTCAACAATCTGGTTTGATTTATAAAATCCCATGTAGCTGTGGAAGTAGTTACATTGGACAAACAAATCAAAGACTCGAAGAAAGATTAAAATAACATAAAAATGATTGTAAAAATATAAATGATGTTAAACCAAACAAAACAGCATTAGCTATGCATCATTTTGATGTTGGACATCAATTCCAATTTGAAAAAGTTTCTATTTTACATCGTGAACAAAATAAACATAAAAGAAATTTAAGTGAAATGGTTTATATCAAAATTAATAAAACTGTAAATTTGCGTTCGGATACTCAAGGCCTTAGTTTAATATATAATGACATCATAAATAAAATTAAAACATAAAACTAAAATTAATCATAAAATTTAAATCAAAATTATACAACTATAAATAATTTCTGTTTAGAATCATAGTTACAGCCTTTCATGTAATTATTTAGAATCATAGTTACAATCTTTCATATTTTTTTAAAAATTTTTTATTTTGACGCAAATAATTATTTAGCATCGTAGTTGCAATCTTTCATATTTAAAAATCTTTCATTTTGACACATGTAGAATTATTGAGTTTTAATGGTTAACTTCCTTTTTGTGTTGTTAAGGTATTTTATAATTTATATTATTTTATAAAATACTTGTAGTTATTGTTGTTATACTTTGTTCATTTTCAGTTGCTTGATAAAGTTTCAATAAAGAAACGAAACGTTGCAAGTGAACAATTTGTTGTTTTATTGTGTCCAATTCAGTGAACATTAACATATTTTATGCTATATTTTAGCAGTCAGACGAAACTAAACGAAACTAAACGTGAACACGATGAAAAGGACGATATCGTTGTTAAACGAATAAGATCAATTTAGAAGTTGATGTTCGAGATATTAAGTATGGTTTTTATATGCCCCTTTGCTTTTCTCTAAGAATAATTTTTATTTTTAAGCTTTGATGAGTTAAAGAATAGAATTATAGTGCATACAATAGAATCACTTGGTTCTTGTACTCATGAGGTTGCTTGCCCACCAGCACAGCCTTATGTACCTTTAGTGCCATTGCAAGGAGAACCTTCTAAGACTTATCCATTTGCTTTGGACTCATTCCAACAGGAATCTATTCTTTGTATTGATAATAATCAATCTGTTCTGGTTTCTGCACATACATCGGCAGGCAAAACTGTTGTTGCAGAGTAAGTATTGAATGGCGACTTAATTACATTCACCATATACAGTCGAACCTCGATAAGTCGAAGTTGAAGGGGAACTAAAACAATTCCAGTTATGTATATAAAAATATTATCGTTGAAATAGGTAAGTCCTAGGGAAACAGGTTTAAGTTATCAAAAATTCGGCTTATCGAAGTTCGACTTATGGAGGTTTGACTATATTTTATGAAAAGGATAACTTGTAATGTAATTAGTGAAATGAATTTATTTACATATGTATTATTAAAGTTTTAATTCTACTTTAAGAGTCGTATATGAAAAAGATGTTTTAAATAAGTTTAAAAACATCTTATTTGCTTTGTAAGATGTGTTTATATTGTTTTAAAATAATTTTTGTTGTAATTTTTTTTCTTCTATTTACAGATATGCAATAGCTATCTCTTTAAAGAAAAAACAAAGGGTTATATATACAACTCCAATTAAAGCTTTATCAAATCAAAAATATAGAGAATTTTATGATGAATTTAAAGATGTTGGTTTAGTAACAGGAGATGTAACAATAAATCCAACTGCATCTTGTTTAATTATGACTACAGAAGTTTGTTAAATGTTGGAGCCTCTAAACTAAGGATTAATTACATTTTTTTTATAGATTTTAAGAAATATGTTATACAGGGGTTCAGAAAGTATGAGAGAAGTGGGGTGGGTAATATTTGATGAGATTCATTATATGCGTGATAAAGAACGTGGTGTTGTTTGGGAAGAAACTTTAATCTTACTCCCACATAATGTACACTTTGTTTTCTTATCAGCTACAATACCAAATGCAAGACAGTTTGCAGAATGGGTTGCCCATTTGCATCAGCAACCTTGTCATGTTGTGTATACAGATTTTCGACCAACACCTTTACAACATTTTATATTTCCTGCTGGTGGACAAGGAATTCATATGGTGGTTGATGAAACTGTAAGTTTTGGGTGAATACAGCAGAAACATATTTCTAATAGTTTCTCTTATCTTAGAGAACTTTTAAAGAAGAGAATTTCAATGCTGCTATGACTGTTCTGACACAATCTGGTGATAATTCAAAAACTGATGCAAAAGGACGTAGAGGTGGTATTGCTGGAAAAGATCCTTCCCAAACTAACATTTTTAAAATAATTAAAATGATAATGGAAAGAAACTTTGCACCTGTTATAGCTTTTAGTTTTAGTAAAAGAGACTGCGAAACTTACGCTATGCAAATGACAAAATTGGATTTTAACACAAGTATGCTTAAAATTAAAATAATTTAATTACACTGTTTTGAATGTTATAATTGTTTGTAGCTGCTGAAAAACAACTTGTAGATGAAGTTTTTTCTAATGCAATGGATGTATTAAATGAAGAAGACAAACATTTACCACAAGTTGAAAATTTATTACCTCTACTGCGAAGAGGTAATTATATACTTACCTTAAAATGATATATTGTAATTGTTATATTGATCACTTTTTATAGGTATTGCAATTCATCATGGTGGATTATTGCCTATTTTAAAGGAAACAATTGAGATTTTATTTGGAGAAGGACTGATCAAAGCATTATTTGCAACTGAAACCTTTTCAATGGGTTTGAATATGCCTGCTCGAACAGTACTTTTTACGGGTATTAGAAAATTTGATGGAAATAAATACAGATGGGTAAATTGTTTTTATTTTATTATCTGATTGTAAGAAATAAAATAATAATTTTTGTTAAAACTTATACGAACTGATTTAAAAGTATGATTTTTATTCTAACGAGTTTAAATACTTTAAATATAAAATACATTAATAATGTCTTTTAGTTAACTTCTGGAGAATATATACAAATGTCAGGAAGAGCAGGAAGAAGAGGACTTGATGATAAAGGTATTGTCATATTGATGGTTGACGAAAACGTTCACCAATCAGCAGGAAGGGACATATTAAAGGGTTCTGCTGATCCAATAAATTCAGCTTTTCATCTTACTTATAATATGGTTTTAAACCTTTTAAGGGTTGAAGGAATTAACCCAGAGTACATGTTAGAACGTTCATTTTATCAATTTCAGAATCAAGCTGAAATTCCTAACTTATATGAGAGTAAGTTTTAGTTCTAAGTTTAGCACTTGATAATTACCTAGTAATTAATTTGTAGAATACCAATTTCATTTAAATGAATATAACAGTATTGACGTGGAGAATGAGAAGGAAGTTTCTTCCTATTACAATATCAGACAAGAATTTGATTCATTGGCTAGCAAGTTCAGAGTGTACATCACAAAACCAGAATATTTAATCCCATTTTTACAACCTGGGCGCTTAGTAAAGGTACTTAAACTCTTTAATTGCCCTAAATATTCGAGGATAGCGCGACGCTGTTATTTTCAAATTTTGAACTATTATTAAGGAACTCATCATATACAGTATTCAAGCCTACATTTATTTTAACGACTAGTGTTTAAATAATTATTTAATAGCTACACACAGTCAAGTATTTAAAATGGGGTATTTTTGTATTTTATTCTTTAAATGGCCCTATTGATTTTCGATAGTGTTAAATTTGAAGGCAACTATACAAAAGTCATAAGTAAGTACATATTTAAGGCCTGGTATTTCGTTTAATTATTTTGATATAACTTAAATGAAGTTTTATGCCTAAATTTTCTGTTCTTATGATTACAATATCGTAGTGCATTTGTTTAAATACATTCTGGCATGGATATTTTGGTCAATAAAAATTAATTCAACAATATGTTATGACGGAAAATGCTCCCAAAATTTTAAATTTTGTAAGCCATATTTAATTATAATATTTATAAAGATTTATTTGTAATCAAACTGAAACAAACAGTAAAATTGTATTATCCATCATAGTTCTAATTTGAATTCATACTTAGATTTATTATTTTTACAATTTCGGGGTATTGTTTTTTATAAATTACCCTCGCTCTGCAGATCAAAATCTTACAGTGTTGACAAAATTAATGCATAAGAAATACTACATTAAACAAGTGGGTGTAATTTTTTTAGAAACACTCTTAAATCATTTTTTAACAATGAAGCTTTTATTTTGTTTCGTGAAATAATCCTAATTATTGTAATCTTAATTATGTGTTCTAAATTGGTAAAATAAACTTCATCAGTTTATATTTATGGAGGCCTTGTTTTAAAATGACAAACTGCAGAAACCGGAAATTGAGTTACATTAATATTATGTTATTTAATTTTTCTTATTATGCTTACGCGTTAAAAAACACAAGTGGGATACCAAGTTGCTGAATTATATTTTATATTTAGTATAAGTTTTTCTCTTCTTACGAATGGTACTTTTTATTGTGCTCTTTAAATTTTCTTTTTGTTTTTATAGATTAAAATTCAAGAGTCTGAGTATGATTGGGGAGTAATTGTAAACTTCAGAAAAATAAACGAAATGAAAGCAAATAAAAAGGGGAAAGTTGCAGCAGAAACTAAAGTGCAGGTTGATATTTTATTAAACATTTTACCAGGCGACTTATCTAATCAAGAATCTGATGAATATAAAAAAGATACTATTCCTAAACCATGCCCGAAGGACAGGTAAGTCGTGATGTTTTAGGAGTTTTTAAAGATTCTTAGTTTTTGGATATTCATAATAGACTGGGGAAATAGAAGTAGTTGCTGTTTGTTCATCTATGATTACACACATATCATCCGTACGTCTGTACTGTCCAAACGATTTAAGATCGAAAGATAACCGTAAAGGCATGTTTAAATCTGTAAATGAAGTAAAAAAACGTTTCCCGGAAGGTCCTCTACTGCTTAATCCTATAACTGATATGAAAATTCCGGATCCGGATTTCCTAGCAGTTGTAAATAAAATTGAACATCTTGAAAAGAAGTATTAATTTTAATATTTTCTTTTTTATGTAATTGTTTATTCTCTTATAGAATGTACGACCATCCACTTCATAACACCCCCCTGTTAAATTCTGAATATTCGAAATTCGAAAAAAAAGCTGAAAGCCATAAACAACTTATCTACGCAAAACAAAAACTTTTAGAGGCAAAATCTGTTCTGCAACTTGATGAATTAAAATGTCGCAAGAGAGTGTTGAGGCGGCTTGGTTTTTGCACAAGTGCTGATGTAATAGAATTAAAGGGTCGTGTTGGGTGTGAATTAAGCAGGTATTATTTAATTAGATTTTATATAAGTTTTTTTCATTTTTTTTATATGTAGCTCTGATGAATTGCTGTTAACGGAAATGATATTTAACGGTATATTTGGACAACTTACTCCCGCCCAATGCTGTGCAATTCTTAGTTGTTTTGTTTTTGATGAAAATACAAATGAAATACCTAAACTTACAGAAGAATTATCTGCACCTTTATGGCAGATGCAGGCAAGTGTTTTACATTTTATTACATTCTCCATGCATTTTTAAAACTAATTCTTCTGCAATTCTTTTATATTTTGATTTTGTGGTCATCAAAGAACATATTTACAACAAAAAAGATAAATTAACTCTTATGGTAACTTTTTGGTATAATTTCAAAGACAGCATGTTAAGATAATATTTTTTTTTTATTTTGAGGTTGTCAGGTTTTCTTAATCTTTCAGATTTTGTTTTGAATAGAATTATTTCTTTCAGTTTCCAAAATTAATAAAATACTTCTCCAAAAGCTTAAAATATTTGGGAATTAAATTTATTTGAATAGCATTGTCCAATTATTAAAATATTTGGAAAATAGACAATAGTCTACCTTTTTGGTTTACAGTTTAAAAATACTGGAATGAAGGCCCATTGTTCAGGCACTTGGGTTTAAAAGTACAATAGAGCTTGTTTATTGCTTTAAAAGACTAGCTTGCTATATTTTGGAACTTTTTATGATTTCCTTCTATATGAGTATACCTATTTGTTTAAATTATTTACATACAGTCAAGTATCAACATGATTCGGACACCTACAAAATTTATAATTCATTAGGTATTTTTTTGCTTAAAAATGCATAATAAATTTTTTAAAGAATCCACATAACCAATAGGAAACGTGATGCAGTAAAAAATTAAACGAAAATTTATTTTACGAAAAAATACGAACTTCTAAACCTAGAAATTAAAAGAAAATACAGAAAAGTTAAGATGCCAAAGTATTCCAACACCACTATGTATAAATTGAAACAAACATATTTTAAGATTAATGTGGTGCAGCAAATTTTTTGTTTTTTTTTAAATTCTATATGGTCTTGGAGGTATAAAGTTACCAAATTGTCTGGTGTTTTATTATGTATTTTAGACCCTTCTTCTTTTAATACCCACTTGAAATCTTGTTGGTTTGGGATGAAGTGTTTCTGTACTTTAAATGTGCCCACAAATGTACCAGAGTTAAGTCAAGATTGCGGAGGTGTTTGAAACTTTTCTAGAATTATAGAAAAACTAATTAAAGGTCACTTCATTGCGATTGTTATTTTAAATGTTTTATAACAAAATCTTTTGTATTAAATTATTTCCACTAACTTTCAAATTTGGTAAAAGTTGGCAAATTACGAATGACAAGTTTTGAGGGGTTCGAGGGGCTTAGGGGCACTATTTTTAGTTATTTCGATTTTTCTTGCGCGGATCGTCCTGGAGGGGAGAGAGAAGGGGGTAGAGGATAGAATTTTGGATATGTGGTAGCCCCATTAAAGGCACACGTTTTGGTTTTTTGTGCGCCGCGATAACTCTATCGGGGGCCGAGATATCCACCTCCAAAAAACTGTTTCTGCGCAAGAAATTTCACCCCCTTTTTTTTCAAATGCGATTTTCGGCCATTTCTCGTACTCCGATTCAAAAAGTGCCTGATCTAGGGGCACCTCGTGAAATGCTGCCCTATCGGATCTTAATTTTTGTTTTTTGAGTATACGGCCCTGGAAGGCCCCAGCCGCAAGCAATGAATTCAAATTCAAATTACTCGAAAACGGTAGCAGCAAGCGGCCTATAATATTTAAATTCGAATAGAACGCGTTATTTTACGTAGGAAAAGTTAAATTTTGAATGGGGCAGAGCCCCGGGGGCTCTGCAAAAAAATCTTAAAAAACGACCTTTTTTTGATGTTTTTTGATTGCTAATATCTCCGAAACTAAAAGCGATAGAAAATTGGGGTTTGCGCAGGTAGAAAGACCGGTCTTTTTAGATGCTAATAGTCATCTTTCAGGACATTAGGGCTGCGTAGGGCTCCGCCTCGATTTTTTTACCAACACCTTTGAAAGCGATCGTTTTTACGCTACGGAAGACATCATTTTAATTCACCAAATACACCATTTCTAATTCTTCCCATCGTCATATCTAAGACTTGGAATTTTTAAAAGGGTTGAATTTATATTCGCTAGAAAGCCCAAAAAGAGCGCTTCTTACTGTTAATTAAAAAAAATTCTTTAGGCGTTCGGCCCTCAAAACTCCCCAAATAATTGGGCGGAATTTCTGAAATAGGGGTATGTTTAATGCAGCATACCGGCTTAGGGGTTGAAGATAGACCCCAACATAAAGCGAACGAAAGTGTCATGAGATCTTCCAGATTCATGTAAAAAGAGTTTTGTAAATCGCTTAAGGGTTATCGAGATATTCGATTTTAAAGGAATTGACGGATCGCCCCAAGTTTTCTAAATTTGACGTTTGAACTGTCAGATGCACGAAATTAATTATAATCATACAACGCAGTTTCTTAATGGGATTAATATAAAAACTATTAGAATACTTACTAGAAAATGTTACTAAGTATCAGATTTTATTAAATTAGTTTTAACAAATTTTATTATAAAGTGCATAAAATCAATCAAACATTAATTTTTGCAGTTTGGTATATATTTGTTTAAATTAACGCCTTCAATCGCCTGCTTGCAATTTTAAAACGTCGTTTTAAATTTTTTACTATCACTACAAATAATTATTTTATTCCTTTTAAATTATGTATTGAAAATACTCTCCAATAATGAGTAACAAAAGGTTTTCTTCTTGGACAGACGTTTTTCTTAATGAAGGTATTGTTTCTTCCCGTCTTTAACCGTTATGAAACAAAAAAAAATGTTAAAATGTTAAATTCGAATTCAAAGCATTATGGGTTGGATATATGAAATTTTGAAAGGCGCAAAACAACGGGAGCTTTGCAAAAATCTTAAAAGGCGGGCTTTTTTCGATAATTTTTGATTGCTAATATTTCCAAAATTAAGAGATTAACGGGCAGATTTGCGTAAACCGAGCGGCTTTTGAAACCTTAAAACTCGTATGCGATGAAGGCAAGGGGACCAATTCTGTAACACTTTTAAAAACGAACTTTTTACGCTACGAAATAAAATATTTTATTTAGCGAAATACAACATTTTAATGGTTCTCATGTCTTATCTCAGACATACTCAATTTTATTTTTGATAGTAGTACAAAATAACTGACTAAAGAAGCAAACAACACTTCCACATAACAAAATTAACAACGAATTTTAGAGAGGTATTTACATAAACTAACCCATCGAAAAAACAAACTGTACTAAAATCACAAACTAAATTTCTTTCTTTTTAAACGCTCAAATTAAGGGACGTTCGAGAAGCTGATATTTACAATGTAGGGTCGGCTAAAATCTCCAAATTCGTAACGCTCATCGACTGGTCATCGAAACCAGTTTAGAAAAAAAAGTATTTTAGAGCTAATAATAAACAAAAATGTATATGCTGTATTTGCAGCTGATTACGGCTATCTACTATCCAAGTAAAAAGTATCGTCATCTTACTTTGAAGGCCCAGGTTTTGAAAAACACTAAATGTATTTTAATCAAACTAAAATCGGATTATAGTCAAAATATTTCTGTACGTCCATAAATAATTTTATAATTTTTTAACAAGGGAGTAATTCGTTACCTTAATTTTATGTTTCAGAAAACTGTGTTTTTACTTATATTTTAAAAATGCTTACGTTTGTTCATTTTAATTAATTATATTATTATTTATGTATATGATAGATATATTCTTTTAATTAAAAAATTATGTTATTGCGTTAACTGAAAAAAGAGGTTTTAATCTATTTCAATTTCTCATTTGATAAAATATTTTGCAAAAGTTGATTGGATATTGAGAGTAAAACTAAATAAATTGCTCTGTAGTATTAATAATAAAATGATATTAATTAGAATTTTAAAATTTAAATTATGTTAGGAGACGCGTAAGTGAAGCTAAAATGCAACAAAATCGCAATGCGATTTTGCCCAGATAATAGCCGCGAAGCGGCAAACAAGTTCGCATTGAATAACAATAAATCAATACTAACAAAAATGCTGCAAAATCGCGAAGCGATTTTGCCAGAAGTTAGCCGCGGAGCGGCAAACAAGTCACATTGCATAACAATAAATTGATGCTAACAATAAAAATGCAGCAAAATCGCAAAGCGATTTTTCCTAGAAGTACCGGACTTTAAGAAAAATCAAAATGTCAAGAAATTCTGACAAATTTTGAATTGTACTAGAAGCCGAAGGTCTTAAACGCGCCAGCGTTTATCAAAAAAATACCGACATATTTTGAATTTTTCTAGGAGCCGAAGGCCTTAAACGCGATAGCGTTTAGCAAAATCGCAAATGCGATTTTGCCTAGAAGTTAGCCGCGAAGCGGCAAACTTCTAGTTATATACTTATAAAAAAATAAGCATTACAAAATCTCTTTCGCGATAGCGTCCACGTTTTTGGACCTTGACCTTTCAAATTTGGTACGAAGGTGGCAAATTACGATCGACAAGTTTTGAAGGGGGTTCGAGGGGGCTTAGGGGGCATTATTTTTAGTTATTTCGATTTTTCTTGCGCGGATCGCCCTGGAGGGGAGAGGGAAGGGGGTAGAGGATTGAATTTAGGATATGTGGTAGCTCCATTAAAGGCACACGTTTTCGTTTTTGTGCGCCGCGATATCTCTATGGGGCCGAGATATCCGCCTCAAAGAACCGTTTCTGCGCAACAAATTTTACCCCCTTTTTCAAATGCAATTTTCGGCCATTTCCGTACTCCGATTCAAAAGTGCCTGATCTGAGGAAACCAAGTTAGAAGCTGCGCTATCACACCTTAATTTTGATTTTTTAAGAATACGGCCCTGGAAGGCCCTAGCCCTGCGCAAAAATTTTGAACTCAAATTACTCGAAAACGGTAGCTGCAAGCGGCCTAAAATATTTAAATTCGAATAGAACGCGTTATTTTACGTAGAAAAAGTTAACTTTTGAATGGGGCAGAGCCCCGGGGGCTCCGCAAAAAAATCTTAAAAAACGGGCTTTTTTTGGTGTTTTTTGATTGCTAATATCTCCGAAACTAAAAACGATAGAAAATTGGGGTTTGCGCAGGTAGAAAGAGCGGTCTTTTTAGATGCTAATAGTCATCTTTCAGAACATTAGGGCTGCGTAGGGCTCCGCCTCGATTTTTTTACCAACACCTTTGAAAGCGATCGTTTTAACGCTACGGAAGACATCATTTTAATTCACCAAATACAACATTTCTAATTCTTCCCATCGTCATATCTAAGACTTGGAATTTTTAAAAGGGGTTAAATTTATATTCGCTAG
This sequence comes from Sinopyrophorus schimmeli, assembly GCA_036325965.1. Lineage (NCBI taxonomy): Eukaryota > Metazoa > Arthropoda > Insecta > Coleoptera > Elateridae > Sinopyrophorus > Sinopyrophorus schimmeli. Next base: position 16,721 of record JARFIZ010000290.1, read on the forward strand.
AAAGCCCAAAAAAGAGCGCTTCTTACTGTTAATTTAAAAAAAAAATCTTTAGGCGTTCGGCCCTTAGAAGCCTCTAAATAATTAGACGGAATTCCCGAAATAGGGGTATGTTCGACGCAGCATACCGGCTTAGGGGTTGAAGATAGACCCCAACATAAAGCGAACGAAAGTGTCATGAGATCTTCCAGATTCATTTAAAAAAAAGTTTTTGTAAATCGGTTCAGCGGTTCTCGAGATATTAGATTAATAAGAAAAAATTGACGGCTCGCGCACGAGTTTTGAAAATTTGACGTTTCATCTGACAGAAGGAAATTTATTATAATTAATCATTTTGATGTACCTTTGATTGCTAATATCTCCGAAACTAATAACAATAGAAATGTGGGGTTTGCGCAGATAGAAAGAGCGGTCTTTCGAAATGACAATATTCATCTTTGAGGACACCGGGCTGCTTAGGGCTCCGGCGCCAGGAATCCTACACTTTTAAAAGCGACCGTTACGATATGAAACACAACCTTGAGAGGAATTCACGAAATACAACATATTTGAATAATTCTTCCCATCGTCATTTCTAAGACTTGGCATTTTCAAAAGGAGTTAAATTTATATTTGCTGGAAAGCCCGAAGAAGAGCGGTTCTTACTGTTCATTTTACAAAAATTTTCGTTTAGAGGTTCGACCCTCAGGACTCCTAAAAATTGGGCGGAATTCCTAACATAGAGGTATGTTTAATGCGGCATACAAGTTTGGGGTGTTAAAGATACACCCCAACATAAATTAGTAAATTAGTTTTAACAAATTTGATTACAAAATGCATAAAATGGATTAATTATTAATTTTTGCAGTTTCGTACATATTTATTTAAATTAGCGTCTTCGATCGCCTACTTGCAATTTTAAAACGTCGTTTTACATTTTTACTATCACTACAAACAATTATTTATTCTTTTAAATTATGTATTGAAAATACCTCCAATAATGGAGTAACAAGAGGTTTTCTTCTTGGACAGACGTTTTTTTTAATGAAGGTATTGTTTCTTCCGTCTTTAACCGTTATGAAACAAAAAAATGTTTAAATTCAATTCAAAGCATTATGGGTTGGAAATATGAAATTTTGAAAGGCGCAAAACACCGGGAGCTTTGCAAAAATCTTAAAAGGCGGGCTTTTTGGTAATTTTGATTGCTAATATTTCCGAAATTAAGAGATTAACGGGCAGATTTGCGTAAACAGAGCGGCTTTTGAAACCTTAAAACTCGTATGCGAGGAAGCCAAGGCGACCAATTCTGTAACACTTTTAAAACGAACTTTTACGCTACGAAATAAAATATTTTATTTAGCGAAATACATTTTAATGGTTCTCATGTCTTATCTCAGACATACTCAATTTTATTTTTACAGTAGTACAAAATAACTGACTAAAGAAGCAAACAACACTTCCACATAACAAAATTAACAACGAATTTTAGAGAGGTATTTACATAAACTAACCCATCGAAAAACAAACTGTACTAAAATCACAAACTAAATTTCTTTCTTTTAAACGCTCAAATTAAGGGACGTTCGAGAAGCTGATATTTACAATGTAGGGTCGGCTAAAATCTCCAAATTGTAACGCTCATCGACTGGTCATCGAAACCAGTTTAGAAAAAAGTATTTTAGAGCTAATAATAAACAAAAATGTATTGCTGTATTTGCAGCTGATTACGGTATCTACTATCCAAGTAAAAAGTATCGTCATCTGACTTTGAAGGCCCAGGTTTTGAAAAACACTAAATGTATTTTAATCAAACTAAAATCGGATTATAGTCAAAATATTTCTGTACGCCCATGAATAATTTTATAATTTTTAACAAGGGGTAATTCGTTACCTTAATTTTATGGTTCAGAAAACTGTGTTTTACTTATATTTTAAAAATGCTTACCTTTGTTTATTTTAATTAATTATATTATTATATATGTATATGATAGATATATTCTTTTAATTAAAAATTATGTTATTGCGTTAACTGAAAAAGAGGTTTTAATCTATTTCAATTTCCTCATTTGATAAAATATTTTGCAAAAGTTGATTGGATATTGAGAGTAAAACTAAATAAATTGCTCTGTAGTATTATTAATAAAAATAATATTAATTAGAATTTTAAAATTTAAATTATGTTACGAGACGCGTAAGTGAAGCGATAAAGGCAACAAAACGCAATGCTATTTTGCTAGAAGTTAGCCGCGAAGCGGCAAACAAGTTCACATTAAATGACAATAAATTGGTACCAACAAAAGCTGCAAAATCGCGAAGCGATTTTGTCAAAAATACCGCGAAGCGGCAAACAAGTTCGCATTGAATAACAATAAATCGGTACTAACAAAAGCTGCAAAATCGCGAAGCGATTTTGCTAGAAGTTACCGAGCGGCAAACATGTCACATTGATAACAATGAATGGATGCTAACAATAAAATGCAGCAAATCGCAAAGCGATTTTGCCTAGAAGTACCGGACTTTATAAAAATCAAAATGTCAACAAACACTACAGATTTTGAATTTTACAAGAAGCAAGGTCTTAAACGCGATATCGTTTATCAAAAGCGGTAAACAAAATCACATTGAATAACAACAAATTGATACTAACAAAATGCTGCAAAATCGCTCAGAGGTTAGCCGCGAAGCGGCAAACAAGTCAAATTAGATATTAATGAATCGATGCTAACAATAAAATGCAGCAAAATCGCAAAGCGATTTTTCCTAGAAGTACCGGACTTTAAGAAAATCAAAATGTCAAAAATCTGACAAATTTTGAATTTTACTAGAAGCCGAAGGTCTTAAACGCGACAGCGTTTATCAAAAATACCGACATATTTTGAATTTTTCTAGAGCCGAAGGCCTTAAACGCGATAGCGTTTAGCAAAATCGCGAATGCGATTTTGCCTAGAAGTTAGCCGCGAAGCGGCAAACTTCTAGTTATATACTTATAAAAAATAAGCCACTTTTTCGAGTTTACCGATGATGGTCGTGGACCTAGACCATTCAAATTTGGTACGAAGGTGGCAAATTACAAAGATTAAGATTTAAAAGGGTTCGAGGGGCTTAGGGGCACTATTTTTAGTTATTTGATTTTCTTGCGCGGATCGTCCTGGAGGAGGGAAGGGGTAGAGGATTGAATTTTGGATATGTAGGTAGCCCCATTAAAAGCACACGTTTTCGTTTTTGTGCGCCGCGATATCTCTATCGGGGCCGAGATATCCGCCTCCAAAGAACCGTTTCTGCGCAACAAATTTTACCCCTTTTTTCAAATGCGATTTTCGCCCATTTCTCGTACTCAATTCAAAAATGCTATGCATGGGACCCCAATCAAATGTTGCCCTATCCGACCTTATATTTGTTTTTAAGAATACGGCCCTGGAAGGCCCTAGCCTTGCGCAAAATTTCAAATTTCAATTACTCGAAAACGTAGCCGCAAGCGGTCTAAAATATTTAAATTCGAATAGAACGCGTTATTTTACGTAGGAAAAGTTAAATTTTGAATGGGGCAGAGCCCTGGGGCTCCGCAAAAATCTTAAAAACGGCCTTTTTGGGTTTTTGATTGCTAATATCTCCGAAACTAAAACGATAGAAAATTGGGGTTTGCGCAGGTAGAAAGAGCGGTCTTTTAGATGCTAATAGTCATCTTTGAAGGGCATTAGGGCTGCGTAGGGCTCCGCCTCGATTTTTTACCAACACCTTTAAAGCGATCATTTTACGCTACGGAAGACATCATTTTAATTCACCAAATACAACATTTCTAATTCTTCCCATCGTCATATCTAAGACTTGGAATTTTAAAAGGGGTTGAATTTATATTCGCTAGAAAGCCCAAAAATGAGCGCTTCTTACTGTTAATTAAAAAAAAATTCTTTAGGCGTTTGGCCCTTAGGACCCCTAAATAATTAAGCGGAATTTCTGAAATAGGGGTATGTTCGACGCAGCATACCGGCTTAGGGGTTGAAGATAGACCCCAACATAAAGCGAACGAAAGTGTCATGAGATCTTCCAGATTCATTTAAAAAAAAGTTTTTGTAAATCGGTTCAGGGGTTCTCGAGATATTAGATTAATAAGAAAAAATTAACGGCTCGCGCACGAGTTTTGAAAATTTGACGTTTCATCTGACAGATAAAGGAAATTTATTATTATACAAATTATGCATTTTGATGTACCTTTGATTGCTAATATCACCCAAACTAATAACAATAGAAAGGTGGGGTTTGCGCAGATAGAAAAAGCGGTCTTTTGCAATGCTAAGAGTCATCTTTGAGGACACCAGGCTACGTAGGGCTTCGCGCCAGGTATTCGACGACACCTTTAAAGGCGACCGTTACGTTACGAAATAACCTTGGGAGGACTCCACAAAATGCAATACATTGAATTAACTATTCCCATCGTCATTTTTAAGATTTGCTGGAAAGCCCGAAGAAGAGTGCTTCTTACTGTTCATTTTACAAAAATTTTACTTTAGAAGTTCGGTCCTCAGGGCCTTCTAAAAAAATTGGGTGGAATTCCTAACGTAGAGGTATGTTTAATGCGGCATACAAGTTTGGGGGGTTAAAGATACACCCCAACATAAATTAGTAAATTAGTTTTAACAAATTTGATTACAAAATGCATAAAATGGATTAATTATTAATTTTTGCAGTTTCGTACATATTTATTTAAATTAGCGTCTTCGATCGCCTACTTGCAATTTTAAAACGTCGATTTATATTTTTTACTATCACTACAAATAATTATTTATTCCTTTTAAATTATGTATTGAAAATACTCTCCAATAATGAGTAACAAGAGGTTTTCTTCTTGGACATACGTTTTTCTTAATAAGGTATTGTTTCTTCCGTCTTTAACCGTTATGAAACAAAAAATGTTTAAATTCGAATTCAAAGCATTATGAGTTGGAAATAAGAAATTTTAAAAGGCGCAAAACACCGCGAGCTTTGCAAAATCTTAAAAGGCGGGCTTTTTCGGTAATTTTGATTGCTAATATTTCCGAAATTAAGAGATTAACGAGGCAGATTTGCGTAAACAGAGCGGCTTTTGAAACCTTAAAACTCGTATGCGAGGAAGCCAAGGCGACCAATTCTGTAACACTTTTAAAACGAACTTTTTACGCTACGAAATAAAATATTTTATTGTAGCAAATAAACTATTTAAGAGCTTAACACATTCTTACATCAGAATTAACACAATTTTAGTTTTTAAGTATACGAAAATAACTGTACTGAAGATCAGCAAACAACATCTTCCAATAACAAAATTAAAACGTTTTAGAAGGATATTTACAATATAACTAACCCATCGAAATACATAACTGGTATCTGAAACATTAGAAACAAAGTATTTTTCTTATAATAAACGCTAAATTAAGGGACGTTCGCAGCTGATATTTACAATTTGGTCGGCTAAAATCTCCAAATTCGTAACGCTCATCGACTGGTCATCGAAACCAGTTTAGAAAAAAAAGTATTTTAGAGCTAATAATAAACAAAAATGTATATGCTGTATTTGCAGTGATTACGGTATCTACTATATCCAAGTAAAAGTATCGTCATCTACTTTGAAGGCCATTTTGAAAAACACTAAATGTATTTTAATCAAACTAAAATCGATTATAGTCAAAATATTTCTGTACGATGAATAATTTTATAATTTTTAACAAGGAGTAATTCGTTACCTTAATTTTATGTTTCAGAAAACTGTTTATTACTTATATTTTAAAAATGCTTACCTTTGTTTATTTTAATTAATTATATTATTATATATGTATGATAGATATATTCTTTTAATTAAAAATTATGTTATTGCGTTAATGGAAAAAGAGTTATAAAAATTGGTTTTATTCTATTTTAATTTCCTCATTTGATAAAATATTTTGGAAAAGTTGATTGGATATTGAGAGATAAAACGCAAATAAATTGTTCCGTAGTATTATTAATAAAATAATATTAATTAGAATTTTAAAATTTAAATTATGTTACGATGACGCGTAAAATAGAAGCAAAATGCAACAAAACGCAATGCATTTTGCTAGAAGTTACCGCGAAGCGGCAAACAAGTTCACATTAAATGACAATAAATTGGTACCAACAAAATGCTGCAAAATCGCGAGCGATTTTGCCTAAAGTTAGCCGCGAGCGGCAAACAAGTCACATTGGATAACAATGAATCGATGCTAACAATAAAATGCAGCAAAATCGCAAAGCCATTTTGCCTAGAAGTACCGGACTTTTATAAAAATCAAAATGTCAACTTACACTGACAGATTTTGAATTTTACTAGAAGCCGAAGGTGTTAAACGCGATAGCGTTTATCAAAGAATACCGAAAAGTTTGAATTTTTCTAGGAGCCGAAGGCCTTAAACCGATACTTTAGCAAAATCGCGAATGCGATTTTGCCTAGAAGTTAGCCGCGAAGCGGCAAACTTCTAGTTATAATACTTATAAAATTCAACTTTTAAGCTTTTTCGAGAAGCTCCACGTTTTTACCTGACCATTCAAATTTGGTACGAAGGTGGCAAATTAGATCAACAAGTTTTGAAGGTTCGAGGGGTCTTAGGGGCACTATTTTTAGTTATTTTCGATTTTCCTGCGCGGATCGTCCTGGAGGGAGAGGAAAGGGTTAGAGGATTGAATTTTGGATATGTGGTAGCCCCATTAAAGGCACACGTTTTGGTTTTTGTGCGCCGCGATATCTCTATCGGGGCCGAGATATCCGCCTCAAAGAACCGTTTCTGCGCAAGAAATTTTACCCCACTTTTTCAAATGCGATTTTCGACCATTTCCGTATCCGATTCAAAATGCCTGTCTGGGAAACCAAGTCAGAAGCTGCCCTATCACACCTTAATTTTGGTTTTTAAGAATACGGTCCTGGAAGGCCTAAAGCCCTGCGCAAAAATTTCAAACTCAATTACTCGAAAACGGTAGCCAGTCAAGCTGCGTAAAATATTTAAATTCGAATAGCACGCGTTATTTTACGTAGGAAAAGTTAAATTTTAAATGGGGCAAGCACCGAGGGCTCCAAAAAATCTTAAAAACAGAGCTTTTTTGGTGTTTTTGATTGCTAATATCTCCGAAACTAAAAACGTAGAAAATTGGGGTTTGCGCAGGTAGAAAGAGCGGTCTTTTAGATGCTAATAGTCATCTTTCAGAACATTAGGGCTGCGTAGGGCTCCGCCTCGATTTTTACCAACACCTTTGAAAGCGATCGTTTTACGCTACGGAAGACATCATTTTAATTCACCAAATACAACATTTCTAATTCTTCCCATCGTCATATCTAAGACTTGGAATTTTTAAAAGGGGTTAAATTTATATTCGCTAGAAAGCCCAAAAGAGCGCTTCTTACTGTTTTTAAAAAAATTCTTTAGACGTTTGGCCCTCAGGACCCCGTAAATAATTAAGCGGAATTTTGAAATAGGGGTATGTTTGATGCAGCATACCGGCTTAGGGGTTGAAGATAGACCCCAACATAAAGCGAACGAAAGTGTCATGAGATCTTCCAGATTCATGTAAAAAAAAGTTTTTGTAAATCGGTTAAGGGGTTCTCGAGATATTAAATTAATAAGAAAAAATTAACGGCTCGCGCACGAGTTTTGAAAATTTGACGTTTCATCTGACAGAAAAGGAAATTTATTATTTACAAATTATGCATTTTGATGTACTTTTAATTGCTAATATCTCCGAAACTAATAACAATAGAAAGGTGAGGTTTGCACAGATAGAAAGAGCGGTCTTTTGAGATGCTAACAGTCATCAGGTCTTACAGATTGAAATAAAAAAAGTTTTTATAAGTCGGTTCAGAGGTTCACGAGATATTAGATTTTAAAGGCATTGACGGATCGCTTCCGCGTTTATGATTTTTCCAAATTTGACGTTGAACTGCCAGATGAAAGAAATTAATTCTAATTATACAAAGCAATTTATTTATGCGGTTTTTAATATTAAACTATTAGAATACTTACTAAAAAACGTTACTAAATATTAAATTTTTGTAAATTAGTTTTAACAAATTTGATTACAAAACGCATAAAATGGATTAATTATTAATTTTTGCAGTTTCGTACATATTTATTTAAATTAGCGTCTTCGATCGCCTACTTGCAATTTTAAAACGTCGATTTACATTTTTTACTATCTTTACAAATAATTATTTTATTCCTTTTAAATTATGTATTGAAAATACTCTCCAATAATGAGTAACAAGAGGTTTTCTTCATGGACAGACGTTTTTCTTAATGAAGGTATTGTTTCTTCCCGTATTTAACCGTTATGAAACAAAAAAAATGTTTAAATTCAAATTCAAAGCATTATGGGTTGGAAATATGAAATTTTGAAAGGCCCAAACCTCCGGGAGCTTTGCAAAAATCTTAAAAGGCGGGCTTTTTTCGGTAATTTTTGATTGCTAATATTTCCGAAATTAAGAAATTAACGGGCAGATTTGCGTAAACAGAGTGGCTTTTGAAACCTTAAAACTCGTATGCGAGGAAGCCAAGGCGACCAATTGTTTTAAAAACGAACTTTTTACGCTACGAAATAAAATATTTTATTTAGCGAAATACATTTTTAATGGTTCTCATGTCTTATCTCAGACATACTCAATTTTCTTTTTTATAGTAGTACAAAATAACTGACTGAAGAAACAAACAACACTTTCACATAACAAAATTAACAACGAATTTTAAAGAGGTATTTACATAAACTAACCCATCGAAAAAACAAACTGTACTAAAATTACAAACTAAATTTCTTTCTTTTTAAACGCTCAAATTAAGGGACGTTCGAGAAGCTAATATTTACAATGTAGGGTCGGCTGTAATCTCCAAATTCGTAACGCTCATCGACTGGTCATCGAAACCAGTTTAGAAAAAAAAGTATTTTAGAGCTAATAATAAACAAAAATGTATATGCTGTATTTGCAGCTGATTACGGCTATCTACTATCCAAGTAAAAAGTATCGTCATCTCACTTTGAAGGCCCACCTTTTGAAAAACACTCAATGTATTTACTCGAAAACGGTAGCCGCAAGCTGCGTAAAATATTTAAATTCGAATAGCACGCGTTATTTTACGTAGGAAAAGTTAAATTTTAAATGGGGCAGAGCCCCGGGGGCTCCGCAAAAAAATCTTAAAAAACAAGCTTTTTTTGGTGTTTTTTGATTGCTAATATCTCCGAAACTAAAAACGATAGAAAATTGGGGTTTGCGCAGGTAGAAGAGCGGTCTTTTAGATGCTAAT
>JARFIZ010000291.1:0-28323 GCA_036325965.1 Sinopyrophorus schimmeli
ATCGATTCAAACGGCTTAAAATTAATGATTAAGTGTCAACTTGATCAAACATTGAATATTTTAGTTTTTTTAATGTTTATGATTGTTCGTTGCATAGCAACCAACTAATTTTATTCAATCGCGGTTAGAATTTTAATCAACTATTCGATTTATTAACTGATTTTTCAATTTTTTTTTACTTTTCAGTTTTTTTAGTTCATATGAACTATTTGTTACCACGTCATGATATGCTCGATCCAAACAGTTAAAAGGAACAATTTGATCAAGTTTGTCATTTTTTAACCTACGTCGATCATTTTTTTGCTATTTGGCGTTGCTTAGCGACCATTCGATTTTAACCAGTCGAAAGGTTTTTAAGCTATATTTTAGTTAGTCTTGAACCAATTTCGGCCATTTTTAAATTAACCAATAGAGAATGGGCTTTTTTATAAATCCAGAGTCTATGCTAGACGCCGAAGGCACTAAACGCGTAGCGTTTCTGCCCTACATCCAATGTAACCGCGCGCCCCTAAACAAAATCGCGTAGCGATTTTGTCTAGCACAATGAGCGAAGCGAATTTTGCTAGTTTATATACTTATAAAAAAACTTTCAACTTTTAAGCTTTTTCGAGATAGCGTCCACGTTTTTGGACCTTGACCATTCAAATTTAGTACGAAAGTGGCAAATTACGATTGACAAGTTTTGAAGAGAGTTCGAGGGGGGCTTAGGGGGGCATTATTTTTAGTTATTTTAATTTTCCTTGCGCGGATCGTCCTGGAGGGGAGAGGGAAAGGGGTAGACGATTGAATTTAGGATATGTGGTAGCCCCATTAAAGGCACACGTTTTCGTTTTTTGTGCGCCGTGATATCTCTATCAGGGGCCGAGATATCCGCCTCCAAAGAACCGTTTCTGCACAAGAAATTTTACCCCCACTTTTTTTCAAATGCGATTTTCGCCCATTTCCCGTGGTCTAATTTAAAGTTTGAAAAGCAAAGCGAAATCTCCAGAATTTCCTCTATTTGACCCTTATTTTGGTTTTTTTTTGTAGGTCTCCAAAAAAGGCGTTATGCCTGGGCAATGATTGTAAAATGTAATTACATGAAAACGGGAGCAGTAAACAATGTAACATTTTTAATTGTCCCCATCGTCATATCTTAGAGTTCAAAATTCCAAAAGGGGTTAAATGTATATTCGTTCGAAAGCCAAAAAGATAGCGCTCCTTACTGTATTTTTTAAAAAAACATTCCTCCGAACATTCGCTGCTCAGGAGCCCTAAAAGTTTTAGCGGAAACGCAAAAACAGGGGTAGTTTTGAAGCAGCATACCGGTTTAGGGGTTGCAGATAGACCCCAACATAAAGCGATCGAAAGTGTCATCAGGTGTTGTAGATTCACGTAAAAAAAAGGTTTTGTAAATCGCTTCAGCGGTTCTCGAGATATTAGATTAATAAGAAAAAATTGACGGCTTGCGCACGAATTTTGAAAATTTGACGTTTTATCTGACAGAAGGAAATTTATTATAATTAATCATTTTGATGTACTTTTGATTGCTAATATCTCCAAAACTAATAACAATAGAAATGTGGGGTTTGCGCAGATAGAAAGAGCGGTCTTTCGAAATGACAATATTCATCTTTGAGGACACCGGGCTGCTTAGGGCTCCGGCGCCAGGAATCCTCCTACACTTTTAAAAGCGACCGTTACGATATGAAACACAACCTTGAGAGGAATTCACAAAATACAACATATTTGAATAATTCTTCCCATCGTCATTTCTAAGACTTGGCATTTTCAAAAGGAGTTAAATTTATATTTGCTGGAGAGCCCGAAGAAGAGCGGTTCTTCCTGTTCATTTTGCAAAATTTTTCGTTTAGAGGTTCGACCCTCAGGACTCCCTAAAAAATTGGGCGGAATTCCTAACATAGAGGTATTTTTAACACGGCAGACATGTTTGGGGGTGGAAGATACACCCCAACATAAAGCGAACGAAAGTGTCATCATATCTTGCAGATCCAAATAAAAAAAACTTTTGGTAAATCGGTTCAGGGGTTCTCAAAATATTCGATTTTAAAGGAATCGACGAATCGCCCCCGAGTTTATAAAATTTTTTAAATTCGACGTTTGAACTGTCAGATAAACGAAATTAATTATAATGATACAACGCAGTTTGTTAATGGGATTAATATTAAAACTATTAGAATACTTACTAGAAAATGTTACTAAATATTACATGTTTGTAAATTAGTTTTAACAAATGTGATACGAAGTGCACAAAATCGATTAATCATTAATTTTTAAAGTTTCGTACGTGTATGTTTAAATTAGCGTCTGCAATCGCCTGCTTGCAATTTTAAAATGTCGATTTATATGTATTACTATGACTACAAATAATTATTCCTTTTAAAGTATGTATCGAAAATACTTTCCAATAATGAGTTAAAAATGATTTTCTTAAAAAATGTTATTGTTCACGCCGTGTTTTATAGTTATGCAACAAAAATAAAATTTTAAACTCGAATTCAAGGCATTATTTTGTGCTGGAAAAGTGAAATTTTGAAAAGGGCAAAGCACCGAAGACCTCGCAAAAAATTCTTTAAAAAACGGACTTTTTTCAGTAATTTTTGATTGCTAATATCTCCGAAACTACAAGGGATAAAACGGTCAGATTTGCGTAGACCGAGCGGTTTTTGAGACCTTAAAACTGTATTAAGATCACAAACTAACTTCTTTTCTATTTAAACGCTTTAATTATGGGTGGCTTAAAATTCTCCGAATTATGAACGCACATAAAAGTGGCAGAAAACAAAATAAATTGCTCCGTAGTATTATTAATAAAAATAATATTATTTAGAATTTAATAATTAGAATTATGTTATGAGACACGTAAACGAAGCGAAAAATCAGCAAAATCGCGAAGCGATTTTGCTAAGGAGATAGCCGCGGAGCGGCAAACAAGTTCATATTGAATGACAATGAATCGATGGCATCAGTAAAAATGCAGCAAACTCAAAAAGCGATTTTGCTTAGAAGATAGCCGCGGAGCGGCAAACAAGTTCATATAGAATGACAATTAATCGATGGTATCAATAAAAATGGAACAAAATCGCGAAGCGATTTTGTTTAGGAGATATCCGCGGAGCTGCAAACAAGTTCACATTGAATAACAATGAATCGATGGTATCAATAAAAATGCAATAAATTCGCAAAGCGATTTTGCCTAGAAGTACTGGACTTTAAGAAGAATCAAAATGTCAACAAACACTGATAGATTTTCAATTTTACTAGAAGCCGAATGTCTTAAACGCGATAGCGATTATCAAAAAAATATCGACAAATTTTAAATTCTTCTAGGAGCCGAAGGCCTTAAACGCGACAGCGTTTAGCAAAATCGGGAATGCGATTTTGCCTAGAAGTGGCAAACTTCTAGTTATTAATATAGATTGATAGTAAGTAATCAATCATTTTTACGCAACAAAAAATATTTGATACCAGCATAGAGCGTAGAATGGGTAATAGCTATAACAACATGAAAAATGTGAAGAAAATGTTGCGGCATCATTCTGTAAGATGAGCTATTAATAAAATACATACAACAAGGGAGCACATCTGGAGAAACTATGAGAACACGCACTTATTGCAGGACCTGATGGATGTTCGGCTCGAATCACTACCTCACATTTGCTTGCTCATCTCTAACCAGGCCTATAAACAAAGAAGCCAAAAATGTAAAACAAAGCGCGATGTTTGGTTTGTCGGACCCCTGCTTCGAAGACCGGTCCGACCGTCCGGTTGCCCAACAAATACACCTCTAATCTGCATCTTATATTATTACAACCATGGGAACTAAAGAAGATTGATTAGTTTGCTTTATTCCAGATTATTAATTATCATAATTTTATTCGAATAGAACGCTTGTGGGTAATTCTTCTGGCATTAGTCTATGAGGAACTTGTTATTCGCAGCTTCGAGTGAAATAAGCCATTTTTCTCTCAAAATATCTAGTCGTCTTTACTTTACTCTAAATTCAACAATAAATATCAAAATTCTGAATGAACTTTGAATGAAAAAAATTATAAAACTGTTCTTGGAAAAAGGAATTTTTTTTATTTATTTATTAACACTAGAACCGCGGCAATTTTGAATTAGACTTTAACAATAATTGGCCTTTTAACAATTACATAATTATTGCAACACATTTAATGCGTTTGAACAGTTTTTAAAAACAATAAATGCCATAACTTTCACCGAATATAAAATCGAAAATGATTGAAATTTTAATTGTTTGATTTGAAAAGAAAAAGATTTATGTAAAAATTTAATAAAAACGAAGATGTGCGCATTCGAGCGAAAAGTGGCACATTTCCGAGCGAGGGAGGCAAATGAAGCGCGACGCAGAGCGGCGCGCTTCTTTTTCCCGAGATCGGAATGTGCTACTTTGAGCTCGAACGTGCACACTCCACTTTAAGCACGATTCACAATACTTAATTTATTTTCTAACAAAATTTAATTATCCAAACTAATATTATAATAGCGAAAGTAACTCTGTCTGTCTGTCCGTCTGTCTGTTACCTTTTCACGCCTAAACCACCGAACCAATTTTGATAAATTTCGATATAGAGATAGCTTGGACCTTGAACAAGGACATAGGCTACTGGTTTCGAGTAAATATAGTGAGTGATTCCTGTTATATTCAAAATCTTAAAAACAACCATCTTCAAGAAAAACAATTATTATATAAATAATAAAACAATAAGTGGAAAGCGACTTTACTGTGTTGTCTGAAGTATGCAGAGTTGTTTTCAAAAGATAAAGAGTAAATATAAGAAATTTATGAACATTAATAAATAACTTGAGATGCGGTTATAAAGTTTACTCACAGCAATCTTCTTGCACAAAGGATTAAAAAAAAGTAAATAATATACTTATAATTTGCGGTTCGGTTCGAAAACGATTGTTTTGCTACCTGTTTTCCTTTATTGTACATATTTTTTTTAAGTATTCATACATTTATTAAAGTTCATAGTAAATTACTTTTGATTTCGACCGAAGCGAGCGGAGAATCTTTTTTTTGCATCTCTACAATGATCTTATAAACTGGTTTTAATTTAATTATAAAGGCGTATCTTTTGAAAATAATAAAAAGTTTCAGTGAGCTTCGAGTAATGGGTAAAGTTTGCTACCATGATGGAAACGAAAGTTGTTCAATGTAAATACCTAAACTTTATACCGGTTAAGCTCTCGAGCGGCTTTAGAAAAAAAAACTATGGACGATAACCTTAATTACTTTAGAGCTTAATTATTCTTGAGCAAACAAAATATACTCAGACGGAATTTATAAATTTTGCTTAATCATTCAACTACATTGATTATTAAAATTGTTTTATATACTTGTAGGCACTGGCGTAGTTATCGGAGGGCTGGGCGATGGACATCTGGGCCCCAAGCCCAGGGGGCCCTCGGTCTTGCAGTGGGCGATGAAGAGTTGATGAAGGGGTAGCTTTGCACCTCTAAAGTATTTATATGTATTTATTTAATACTGTTAACAAATGAATTTTCATCCCCGTCCTAATAATTAGATATTTACCTGGAGGTGTACAATTGTAATAAAGACTCAAACTTTTTTATTATTGAAATAATCGATTTTTCTCTTCAGAAATGTTTTCTAGACATAATTTTACATGTAATGTAAAATTTTAAAAAAAGTCCCACGCTTTCCGACTTATAAACAAACAGAATGTCTTTTCTAACATATATTTAAGTAATCATGTTAATTAGTATCTTTCTCAGCAAGCGGTAATTTAAGTATTTGAAGTTGCTTAACACAAAGTAGAAATGCGCAAGAATCTATTAGGACAGATTCCAAATACAGGGTTGTACTTTGGGAAATGCGCCTGCTGCTTTTATGTAACTTAATAAATTTTCAAAAATAATTTTTACGTGTAATTTTACATAAATATATATTTATTATTTTTAATAATAATGATTAGAAATAATAGATCACCCTTCCTCGAAGAATTTATTTAAAAAAAAGATGTTGTACTTTGGGAATGTTCCTGCAACTTTTGTATAACTAGATATTGAATTATACTCTTCAGAAATTATTTCTGCAGAAAAGTTTGTTATACGAAAATTTTAATTATTCCTAATAATAGTGATTAGAAGTAACACTTTGCCCTTGTTTAAAGAGATAATTGAAAAACAGGGGGTGTACGTTTGAAAATGTGGCTGAAAATTCTATGTAACTTTAGATATTAGATTATACATTTCAGAAATCAATTCTACAGATAATTATTACATACGGAAATGTTAATTATTTCTAATAATACTCATTAGAGACAACACAACGCCCTTGCTCAAAGATTTAATTGAAAAACAGGAGGTCTACTGATACCGCCTGCGGTATCTGATGGGTGGATTGAGTAGCCCATCAGTGCCGTTGCCGGTCCCAAGCCCGGATAAAGGAGGAGGGTTGGAGGAACGGGCTAGCAAACTACCCTCCGTAAAAACAAATTAACGCTCACAGATCCAGAAATTTTCCTCGGAATGGGACGGATAACATGTTGACGAACACGGCGAGAAAAAGGAAATTGAGAAAATGGAAAAAGAACATATCAAGAATTGCAACATGGAACATACGATCTTGGAATGGCAGAGATCAGGAGGTCATCATGGAGTTACAGAAAAGTAAAATAGATATATGTTGCATATCAGAAATCAAAAAAAAAAGGAAAAGGAACAGCGTCATACAACGAATACATTTTGATATATAGTGGAGTCAAGAAAGAATCGAGAGCCAAAAAGGGAGTCGGCATACTAATACATAACAAATATAAAGACGCAATAAAAAATATTGAATATATATCGGAGAGAATATTATCCATCAAGTTAGAAGCCACAAAAATTACAGTTAATATCATATCGGTATATGCGCCAGATGAGAGTAAGCCACTTCACGAAAAGGAGATGTTTTACGACAAACTCCAGAAAGTTGTGGAATCGATAAATGTAGAGGAATCAATCATAATAATGGGGGATTTTAATGCAAGAATCGGGAACAATGTAATACCAGGCATCAAACAACGCTTTAATGAATATATGGAAAACGAAAACGGCGAGAGAATGATAAGCTTTTGCGCAGACAATGAAATGCGCATCAACAATACCTTTTTCGATCACAAACCACAATACAAATATACGTGGCAAGACACGAGAGGAAGACAATCCATGATTGATTACATAATCATCAATCGGAAGATTCACCCAACACGAATATTGGACATAAGGAGCTTATCCTCGGCAGATATAGGAAGCGACCACAGCCTAGTGCTGGGTAAACTACGATTGAGTGTAAAGAAGTCAAAGAAAACGATCCCAAAATATAAGTCTAAGATAAACATTGAATCGATAAACGATGAAACAACGAAAGATCTGTACAAAAACCGGCTAGAGGCACACATTGATCAAAATAAAATTATAAATGAAAATACAGTGAATGAAAGCTGGCAGAAGGTAAAAAACAATATGACCAATGCCGCAAATGAAGCCTTAGGAAGAAGACAGATAAATAATAACAAAGATACGGACTACCGAAAAACACCATGGTTTTGTGAAGAGGTAAAATCACTAGCGCACCAAAAAGAATAGCATATCAAACATACAAACAAGCAAAAAATATATCAGAATATGAAAGGTACAAACAGATAAGAAACCAAGTGAACTCAAGAATAAGAGAAATAAAACAGAACTATTGGTAGAGGTTCTCGAAACAAATGGAACATGATTTCTATGGAACACAGAAACAAATTTGGCGGGTTATTCGAACACAAAGGACCGAAACAAAAGAATATGTCAAAACAAAAAAGATAGGAGTAAGTGAATGGGAAGAACATTTTAAAACATTATTTAAAAACGAGGAAAAAAGAAGAATAACAGTATGAGAAGAAGAAGAGGTGAATAAGGAAAATGTCGAAATAACAAAAGAAGAGGTGCAAGATACTGTAGCAAAATTGAGAAACACAAAATCACCGGGAGAAGAAGGAATACCTAATGAATTACTTAAATACGGAGGAAAAAAACTAGTAGACGAAGTTACTAAACTCATACAAAAAATAATAAGCACACAATCCATACCAGATGAATGGAGAACAAACATTATGATTCCTATTTTCAAAAAAGGGGACAAAAAGTCCCTAGAAAACTACAGAGGAATTAACCTTCTGAGTACATCACTGAAACTCACAACAAGAATCATTAGCAACAGACTGAACAAAAAACTAAAATTGGGGGACGAACAGCAGGGGTTCCGAAGCGGAAGGTCTTGCACGGACGCAATCTTTATAATGCGACAGTTAATGGAAAAATCGCTGGAATACAATAAACCAGCCTACATATGCTTTGTAGACTTGTCAAAAGCATATGACCGAATACAATTACAAGATGTGCTAACATTACTCATTCAAAGAAAAGTACCTGTACAAATAATCAGAACTATAGAAGATATTTATAAAAAAGGCAAAGTGAAAATAAAATGCCCAGAGGGGCTCACCGCACCAATAGCAGCAGAAAAAGGTATAAGACAAGGGGACTCGTTGAGCCCGACATTATTCAATCTGATAATGGACGAGATCCTGAAATCCGTAAGAAACATGGAGGGATATAAAATGGGAAGAAACAAAATAAACTCTGTAAGTTATGCAGACGACGTGATATTGGTTGCGGAAAACGAAAACAGTCTACAAAGAATGCTATTTGAATTTAACTCAGCCTGTGAGAAGTTTAATATGGAAATATCAACCGAAAAAACGAAAACCATGACAATAGCCAAAGAACCGATAAGATGTAAGCTAGTCAATAACAACAAGCCAATTGAACAGGTAATGAAATTCAGATACTTAGGAGTAACGATATTTAGTTATGGCGATCTAAATAAAGAAATAGATCAACAAATAAATAAAGCGGAAAGAATGTCTGAACCAAACTATATGGAGGAATAAATACCTAAGACAAGATACCAAGGCAAGGATTTATAAGGGAGTTATAAGACCCATAATGACATATGCTACAGAGACGGCAGCAGAAACAACGAAAACGAAACAAAAAATGCAAATGGCCGAAATAAAAGTACTGAGAAAAATAACTGGCAATAACAGGATGGAAAGGATAAGAAACACAAACATCCGCGAATCATGTCATGTACCACATATCAGAGTGGATAAATGGAAGAAAAAGAGAGTGGAACGAGCATATATCCAGGATGGATGAAACAAGATTAGTTAGAATTGCAAGAGACAACAAACCACAAGGAAGAAGGAGCATAGGACGCCCCAACAAGAGATGGAGTGAGGGAATAGCAGAAATCAAACAAGGGCACGATAAGTCTGGAGAAACAAGATGATAGCTTAACAGGAAGAAGAAGAAGAAGTTTTTTATAACATGAGATATTAGAATATTCTCATCAGAAACAAATTCTGCAAATAATTTTACATACAAAAATGTTAATTATTGTTAAGAATAATGAATAGAAATAGCACTTTACTTCTGCTGAAGAAAATACTTGAAAAATAGAGGGTCTACTTTAAAAAATGTGCTTGCAACTCTACAGAAATTAATTTTTATATTCCGAAATGTTAATTATTTCTAATAATACTGATTACGAGATAACATATCGCCCCTGCTCAAAGATAGAATTAAAAAACAGGAGGGGTATATTTGAAAATGTGCTTGGAAGTTTTATACAAATTGAGATATTAGATTATGCTCTTCAGAAACGAATTCTACAAATCATTTTACATACAAAAGTATTGTTATCTGTAATGATATTGATTAGAAACAATTTTTCAGACCTGGTCAAAGAAATAATTTTATATAAAAAAATGTTAATTATTTCTAAAAATACTGATTAGAAATAACACTTTGCCTCTGTCGAAGAAAATCTTTGAAAAATAGAGTGTAGTTTACAAAATATGCTTGCAACTTTTATATAACTTCAGATATTACATTATACTACTCTACAGAAATAAATTCTGCAGAAATTTAACATAAGGAACTGTTAATTTGGAGTTTGGTTTATTTTAATTTGCTCAAAGGAATCTTCCACCAGAGATATAATTGTTTGAACGCTGATGTTGAACAATAACGATGCAGTAATACAAAATAAATGTCGCTTAAATTATATAAACGTTTAATTAATTTAATTACAGTATTCAAACATAACATACATATTATTGAATTGATATATTTAAACCCTTTAAAGGATATTTTTTATTTGCTACGCTGTTAAGAGATTATGTTTTACACATAATTTGTTATAAACTATTGGTTGTTATATGGCCCTTTAAGCTGGTCACTAAAAAACATATTTATTAATATGTACAAACAATTACAAATTCATTTTATAAACTAACTTACCCATAATAACGCACAGCTTTCATTTTAAATGCTGTAGAATTTTCCTTGCATTTATATGCCAGGACTTGTTTAATTCGACTTATTTCTACCATTGGAAAACGAGTCGCAACATATGCTAAAACATAAAAGTGCCAAGTTTTTATAATATAAATTAATTTAACCTACATATGATTGCTTGAACTTTGGCACGATCAAGAGCAGGCTTAACTGGTCTCTCACCACTTCCTGCTCTACTCCAGCGTTGTCCTGTTACCGAACATGTAGCTAATTCGGCAGGACTAAATAGAATAGTTGCTAAACCTCGAGTTAATTTTCGATAATCACTCCATTTTACACTTCTTAATTGATCTTCGTAGATCTCAATTCCTTCTCCAAGTTTCACCTAAAAAATTTAGATAATAAGTAGAATTAATATACGTCCTGAAAGATCTTGTACCAATTTATTTCGTTTTTCGTATGGTCGAAATTCTTTTAATCGTGAAGATGTTATACTCTCTAATGATTTTTCATTATTTAAAGTGTAAGGTAAAAATTGTTCAACCCCTGATTTTCTTCCCAGTATCATGGTACCTGAAAAGAGACAACAGTTTACCTAATGTTTCTATATCTTTTATTTTACTCTTTAAAATAATAAAAACGAATTGTTATTTTTAATGTAAATATTATTTCTATTTTGAACAATAAATTAGTTGAAGTATAATTCGTAACTATTGGTACTATTTGGTAAAAAGAATGTATAAAGATTTGTTTTCAGTGAATTAATGGTTTATTTAATTACACATAGTTGAATGAATAAATAGTTTAATAAATATTAATGTAAATTAAAAATTCTTATTTTAAATAAACCAAAATTAATACTTCTTGCGCCATCTTTGAACAAATCATTAAACTATCAACCACATTGAATACTTTTTCAAATACTATTTGGCATTAAGTTTACGTTTATATATTTTATTTAAAGTAATTTAAATAATACAAGAATTATTAATATTAATACTACTTTAAAAAGTTTTGAATTGAAAGACTTTAGTAAGCCTGTAAGATCCGATAAATGTCTGTTAGAGTAAAACCATTTTCGAAACAACATAGTGCGCAGAAACTGAAATAGCGTACAAGGTTAAATATTTCCTCTAAACCGCTCGGCCAGCGCCGTAGACATTTACAAGGGGAAGGCACGAGGTGGAACATTCATTTCGGAATGATACTCGGTATATAAGTAGTACACCTTTAGAGTAATCACCCCTTAAAATAAGAAAGCGCAATGGACAATCAATTTTGAGAAAAAGCCCTTTAAATATTCCATACTGCTTATATACTAATAAGTTTTTACGATCTAAAAACGCCGCAGTAGCATAGCGGGGAGCGTGCTCGCGTACAAACCAGTATTTCTGGGTTCTAAACTCGGTCTCGGTTATTCTTTTTTTTTCAAATTAATTATTTTTAAACAAATTTATTATTTAAAATTATCATTAATTTAATATAAAAAAAATTGTTATTTAAAAAAAAGGCTTTAACTATTACAGGATATTTAAAATAAAGATTAATAATTTAATTTTTCAAAATATAAAATAATAGGTAAGTATAATAATAATAGTTATAAATAGCGCTTATAATTAGTAAAAAGTTTACGTTGTATTGTTATTCAATTTTACAAATATTTTCGATTACATAAAAGAACCAGAATGATAATTATCATAAAAACGTTGAAAACAATAAATGTTATCACATCTAGAACAATTAATAAAAGACGACTACTTGCAAGAGCAATGTTCTATAAGCAAATCGATGGGGAAACAACATTTCAAAAGATTTCCCTATATTCCGATAGCTGAGCAGCGTACAAAGCATATTGAATCATTTTATCAAAAATTGGGGAACTCAATTGATGATGAACTATTGATTGTATTTTAATACAGTCTTCTCGAGAATTAATTTCACGATTATGTTCAATTAAATAAGCAGAATTTTGTAATCGCTTTATTAGATTTTTTTACCTGTCTAAAAAAAAATAGACGTCACAAGGTTGAACAAGTGGAGTACACTTTGGAGGGATAACTTTAATTGTACAAGTAGGCAATTCATCATTCTGGTTCTTGCATGTAATCGAAAATATTTGTAAAATGGAATAACAATACAACGTAAACTTTTTACTAATTATAAGCGCTATTTATAACTATTATTATTATACATAATTACCTATTATTTTGTAATTTGAAAAATTAAATTATTACTCTTTATTTTAAATATCCTGTAATACTTAAAGCCTTTTTTTTAAATAACAATTTTTTATATTAAATTAATGATAATTGTAAATAATAGATTTGTTTAAAAATAATTAATTTGAAAAAAAAAAGAATAACCAAGACCGAGTTTTTCCACCTCGTGCCTTCCCCTTGTTAGACTGTTCTCTGGTAGCGTGTTTCTGAGGTGTTCATTGTCTTGTCAAACTCTCGTTTACCTTTGATTATATATAACATAGATTGTCAATCCCATGTTAATTTTGTGCAGCGCTTTTAGGAGACGATCTGGAGGCCGCAAGCCCTTAGTACTGGAGGCGGCGGCTATTCCAATTGTGCGCTGCTGTTGTTTTCGATAAATTTATTAACCCCATTGATAGATGGCAAAGATAATTATTCGAAATTTGAAAAAGGTTTAGTTCTTCGCTATTTGTAAATGTGGAGGTGGGATTTATGAATCTAAATATAGAATTTATGAGTTTATATATTTCTCAAGTAGAGATTTTAAAGCGCTTAAATACAGAATTATTGACTACGAGCAATAAATGAATCGGTCAGCAATTTCAGAATGAATTTGTATTAAATTCTTATTCTTTGATTGCTATTACTATCTTTTACAATTTTACTACATACTAGGCTCTAATCTCGAAATATTTCACCATATACTAGAAACTACCCATTTTTTATCTTTTCGATCTTTCAATCTTTTCAAAATACTAAATTGATTTTAAGTACTGACTACGCTATATTATTTGAATTATTTTGGCAAAACATTTAATATTTTTTAAAAATTGTTAAATTTGTGTACACTAAGGTAGAAGTACCGGTTTTGGACACTGTACCAGTTGTGGACATCTTCCACTTTATTTTGACAAATGTCAAATATAAGAATTATCGCTACTTGCTATAAGTGTAATTAATGTATGTTTAACCACGATAGAAACATCAATTATGTTTTATTCGTATTTTTTAAAGTATTTCATCAAAATTACTCAAGTGTCTAAAACTGGGCCTAACGTGTCCAAAACCGGTACTTTTACCTTATGTGGATTGAGAATATGAAAATACCCTGACGTAATGAAATAAAAATAATTTTGTTGTGAAAATTACATTTTTATAACGTAAAAGACTAAAAATACGAAATACATTTTAATAAACTAAATACAGTTAAAAAACAAAAATAATACAAATGCCACTATAAAGTTTTTTTTAAATGGTTATACAAGTTTCATTCAAACATAAACTATAAAAAAATAAACAACTTATTACAACAGCGAAAAATGTTACGTTCTTGCTGACTGTTACACGACGTTTAATTTTTTAATTCGCATTATTTTAGTTACCTTTGGCCAAAATGGCTTTTACTTAGGTCACAGAATAGCTAACAACCAGAATGGCAACTCCTTGTCGGCGCGTTTGATCTCAGTCAGACACTCGACGGCCATATTGAAAGGCGAAAAGCATAGACGGTTTAGTAACAAAGTAGACGAAACTCAGGAACGTACTTCATATTTTTAAATCTTTTGTTGCTGCCTCCTCCTCCAAGGTCATCAATCCAGGGATCGGTTTGTAGCAGCGGCCCATTCTTTCTGTTGGAAGCCTTCCTTTTCATGTCTTTATAGTTTCCGCTTCCTGTGTCGTTTATTATTTGTTTAGCGTATTGCAGGCGTGGTCTTCCTCTAGGGTATTTTCCTTCTATTTTGCCTTCCATTGTCTTCATTAGTCCCTCGTGTCTCAAGATGTGCCCTACTGTAGTTGTTCTTCTTTTTGTTATATGTTTCCATATCCTTCGTTTTTCTGTTACTTGTTCTAGTACTTGTTCGTCTGGTATTCTTTGTGTCCAAGCTATTTTTAGGGCTCTTTACAGCACCACATTTCCAGTGATTTCAGTTTTCTTTGGTCTCTTTTTCTAATCGTCCATGTCTCACAGCCGTATATGTTTTAATGAACTGCTTTTTGGTTTTCAACGATATGTTATTGCTCGTCAGTAATTCCTTTTTATCATAAAAAGCTCTTTTTGCTTGATTTATTCTACTAGTAATTTCTCTGGTGCTTCTTCCATCTTGTGTAATGGTACTTCCTAGATATTTGAATTCTTTCACAGCTTTAATATATGTCTCTGATAAGATTGAAGAATATATTCAGTGTATCTTGATCTAAGCCTTTTATGATTTCACTGGGGATGTTATCTACACCTGTAGCTTTGTTTCTGCTTAGTTCTTTTACTGCTGCATCGAATTCTGACCTTATTATAGGTACACATTCTTCTTCATGGTAGCAGTTTCTTGGGATTTCTTGTAGGGAATTTTTTTCATCTTCTTTGTACAGTTCTTCTATGTATTCTTTCCATCTCTTCACAATTTCTTTGTTTTGTGTTATTAGTTCTCCATCTTTGTTTTGTAAGCCATGGCACTTAGGTTTTTTTTTGTGAAGAAGCTTTTAATTTTCCTATATGCTTTATATGTCAGGGGTTATCCATTGCTTCTTATTCTTCTTTTTTTTAGTTCCTAATACTTCTTTAGTGCCTGTTATTATTCCTTGTTCTATTTTATTCCATCTCTCTTCGATGTTGTCATTTGGTTCTATTCTATTAGTCACCTCTCTTTTGATTGTTTCCTGTAACTTGTCAATTGTGCCTTTGGATTTTAAATTGTCTAGATTCCAAGTAATTTTCTCTTTCGTTTTTAGTTTTTTGAAATTAAGCCTGTATATCATTATTACCATATTGTGGTCAGTGTCAATATCTGGGCCGGAGTAGCTCCATGAGTTTTTGATTTGGTTTCTGAATCTTTGTTTGACCAAGATATAGTCGATTTGGTACCTATTAATGTCTCCAGGCATCTTCCATGTATACCGTCTTCTTACATGGTGTTGAAAAATGGTATTTGTGACTATTAGTTTGTGTTTGTAACAAAATTCTGCAAGGCGTTCCTCTCTTTCATTTCGATTGGCCAGTCCATAGCTTCCTGTTATATCCCCATCTCTTCCTTCCCCGATTATAGCATTCCAGTCACCCAGTATTATGAGGTTTTTGTCTCCTTTTACATTTTCCATTAGTTCTTCTATGCATTCATACATGTGTTCTATCTCTTCATCTTCGTGTGTTGTTGTAGGCATGTATACTTGAATTATTACTGTGTCTGCCGGTTTAGTACTTATCCTCACTTTCATAGTTCTTTCATTATATTGTATATATTCCGTTACGCGTTGTCCAAGCTCTTTGTTTAGTAGTACACCAACTCCTCCGATTCTCTCACTTGTTGCTTGCGTGTGAATTATTCTGTATTCGTCATACCAGAAATCTCCTTGGTGTGGCCATCTTATTTCACTTATTCCCATTATGTCAATCTGGTTTTTTCTCATCTCTCTTTCCAAGTTTTCTAATTTTCCGGCTTGGAGCAATGTTCTAACATTCCAACATGTTATCTTCTTTGCTTTTTTGTTTCTCCGCTTGCCTTCACAAGTTGTCCCCGCCCGGAGATCCGACTGGGGGACTATTTTACCTCCGGATATGAATTTAACATCTGAAGACATCATACTACCATGCTGCTATTGTTGGGAAAAATAAAATAAAAATATTTAATTAATTTATTTAATTAATTTATTTAGACAAAGTGGTTTCCCCTTTCCTGCTTTGTCGATCTTAATATTATATTTCTAGGTACTCATGTTAGAATTTCCTCCCACATGATTATTTTTTATGGTTATACCGCCAATATTCGGTCGCCAGAGCCTCGTTTGTTTCCTAGCAGGGTGTACCGCGTGCAGGTGAGGTTGACATTTGGGTAGAATTTAAGTTCTTGTGTGCTACCCCTTACACCCTTTGTTGTTGCCACTTAACATTTAAAAAAACCATTTTTATTTTATAGAAGAAACTGTATTTAATGTGATTTGTAGAGGGGAAATAGCATGAAAGAGCCAGGTTTTGAAAAAGCCATTATTATTTAAGCGGTATTTTTTGAATGAATCGTTCATGTATTATTTTAAGATAGCAACACTAGCCAGATATCGCCCACAAATATTTGGCAGTTCACCGCAAATAAATAAAAACACACGTGTTAGAATAAAAACAAATGTTTCTATCTTTTCGATATGGCCGATACCGATGCGCAGTTAGAATGCGCGGGCTGAACTAAATCCTACGA
Organism: Sinopyrophorus schimmeli; assembly: GCA_036325965.1. Taxonomy (NCBI): domain Eukaryota; kingdom Metazoa; phylum Arthropoda; class Insecta; order Coleoptera; family Elateridae; genus Sinopyrophorus; species Sinopyrophorus schimmeli. The sequence goes on from JARFIZ010000291.1 coordinate 16,769, forward strand.
GTTGCCATTCTGGTTGTTAGCTATTCTGTGCTTAGGTATTATACTTGTCAGAAATACACTGATCGTAATGAAATAAAAACAATTTGGTTGTCAAAATTACAGTTTTATAAGACAAAAGGCAAAAAAATATGATAAAGATTTTAACAAACTTAGTAGGTACTTTTAAAAAACAAATATAATGCAAATGTCGCTATAAAGGCTGTTTTATATGGTTATATTCTATTAAACAAATCAAAATGAACAAAATCCCAAAAAAAACAACTTATTACAATATAGAAATAGGTATATGTAGGTACGATCAACCGACAAACATACTTTTTGAAATTCACTTCTAGATCCGATTTATGTGTCTGATATTGGATATGGTTGAGACCCGTCTTCACACGATTTGTACTCTTTTTACAAAGAGGGCCCTAATTTTTTCTTTTAATGGCGTTTTTTTAATTGCTATTTTTTAGTTTAGAATTATTTAAAATAATGTCTATTGTTATATTTCAAATTAGTGTAGCCGCGGCCATAGTAGAAAAATGCCTATAATAAACCATAACAGTACTTTCTGCAAAATTGCCCAATGAACATAAAAGTTTGAAATTGAAATAGGTATAAATACTTTTACCTAGTATCAACTTTATCTTTAAAATTTTACAAGCTTGGCAGCAAGTGTTTAACTCTTTATGTGTCTACAATATATCTTTATATCTTATTTACGGTTAAATTATTATTATTTATTATTAAGAATTGATTTTATTGAGAATTTTTAATGTCTTAAAAAACAAATGTATATTAAATATGTATTCATTCTTTAGTTTTCATTAGTATATACAATTTGTCAATGTTTCTTATTGTTCTTATTATTTCATTACTTTATGAAATCTAAAAGAAGTGATATATAATTTTCGCCGATTCAAGCAGTCTCTCTAATCCCTCCCATCCTAACCGTTATTCTCAATCATAACTTACCTACTTAGTTAAGGCTGCGCGCCGCCGTGTATTTTACATATGCCAAAACTTCAGAACTTCAGAGAAAACTAAACCACGTAGAAAGTTCAAATTTTAGGACAACAATTTAGACCTAATTTTGGATGTCTCCTTTTTTGAAAATTTGGAAAAACCTTAATAGTTTTTGAATAAACAGAAAAACTGTAAAATTTCAAAAATCAAATTTAGAGGAAAAAGAAACAGCGTTTTACTATTCACTTCAACACTGCGCAAACCGTTTTTAAAAATTTTGAGTATTTTTTGAGATAATACTGAAGTTAGATTCAGCCAATTTTTCCTGCAGTTTTACGCTTGGCAGTTCAGTTATTGCCTCGCAGATGGCTAGGCACCAAACCGCAACCTTGAACGAATATATTACAATCGCAATCTTAAAAACATACTTCATCGGAATAAGCTTTTTATTAATTGTAGAAAACGCTACATTTTTTTTATTTAACCGTACATATAGATGTATATAATAAACGTAAATGGCTAATTTAAATTAAATGATCTTCAATTGTCGTAGAGAGAGTGATGATAGTTGTATAGAGATGCAAGATATCGATTTTTTCGGTGTTTTGAAAAACGTACAAAATATATAAGTTGTTACAGGTATAGTTTTATCGGTCAAACTCGCATACTTTCGTCTATTTTCTACATATAGTCTGGTCTATGAAACAGGTTATTACTTCCAATATTAATTCAAATGTTATATTCAGAGAACTTTCATGCGATTTCGATTGTTAGGTTTGGGGGGAAACCGCAAAGTAAGCGTCGGCGCGCAATTCAAAAACCAGTTTAAATTTAAGAATACATATTCATTATGTTATAAATTTTAATTAATGCGATTTGTTTTATTAATACATATTACAAAGTAACATAAATATGTGTATAAAATTGTAAAATACTTGTTTTTCCTTAAAATGAAAGGATAATAATTATAGTATTGCGGAAAGGCGCTAATGATTAATTTTCTGGATTTCTTTTATTTGTTCTCATGATATGTTTATTATTTTTAAATGTAGTTCTAATTTTATTTATTATATACCATAAATAAATGTTGAAAATACTTTGATACTAATGTTTTTTAGTCCAATTTTTATTAAAATGTTTTTTTTTCTATATAAATTTTTAATTCATTTGATATATCGAAATTATTTATAATTGTGGTTGAAAAATAACTAACAAAATTTTAAATGCATATTTAAATTGCATACCTTCAATAAATATCTTCTCAAGGGGGCATATTTTTGCAGGATCGACAATTTTGGAAGCAGATGATAACGAAATTTATTTTATTTTATTATCTATGTATGCTCCCAGAAAATGTTTACCAAAATTGGCATACTTCAATTGCTTGATAGCATTTAATAAAATTTATATCAAAAAATAAAATCTACGATAATTTCACAAGCTTTGCCGTTTGATTAATAAAAATATCATTATTTAAAAAAAAGCACGAAAGCTTAGAAGTTGGGTTGTTTTACGTTTTATTAATTTGTTTGTGTAAAACTTATTGATTTATCAAAAATTCAAAATTATACTTTTTTAAAGACGGGTGATCTCTAGCTCTAAAAGAATTCAACTTTACATCTTCAAAAATCTTTCTAGGGTCGCGATTCCTTAAAAAACTAAAAATTTTAATCAAAAACATATAACATCTATAGTAGGGTGCTTCGTTTTTAAACGATTTTTTTTTAATTTACGTTTCATTGAGTAAATATTGTTCTAAACAGAAAAATAAATTTTCACTAAATTTCAATGTTTAATTTTAATTGGTTATTAGTTAATTTTAAAATTTTAACATTTATTTAATATGTGAATTTACAGTTTTATTTTCAATTATTTATATATCTGCTGCATTTTAGGTAATTGTCGTGTTCGTTATGGAAAATTGTAGGAAAAATAGCAATCTTTAAAAGTGCCCCATAGTTGGATATGTCACTTGGATGATTTCACGGCAAAAAAAACTTAATGATAATTTTTATCGATTTTTGCATTTTTCGCATAAACGGCTAGCAAAAAGATAAATGACAATTTGAGAATATATTAAATTTTCTACAAAAAAGTCTTCAGTCAACAGTTGTACATAAAGGTAATAAATAAATGGTTATTTGAAACTTTAATATGGAATTTTTAATACGATAATACATAAATGTGTAAAATGTTTATGCGTTATCTTATAATCTGATCGCTTTACAGCTTAGACTCTACGGTGGGCACTTTTAAAAAAATATATTTTCTTTACAATTTTTCGCAAAGAAGAACAAACAAGATAATTCTATAAAATGCAGGAGAGATACAGATACATATTTTAAAAAAAACTGTAAATTCACGTGTTAAATGCATGGAAAAAATTTAAAATTAACTAGCGACCACTTAGAATTAAAATTAAAGATTGTTTGGTGAATTTTTTTTTTCTGTTCTAAAAACGAAGCACCTTAATACATGTATTTCTTTTATGCTGGATAATTAAAATGTTATTTTTGGGATAAAATTTAAAAGTGAAATATGACAACTATTATGGGCCAGGAGTAGTATATAAATAATTAAAATTTGCAGTAATTTTAGTATTGGAAACGTTACGCACAAAAGTTTAATTAAAATCATTTAACTTATTATAAATGTAAAAATAAATAATATTAAAAATCGTTATTATAATATTGAGTTGAAAGGGTTAAAAATTATTTTTTAAATATTAACACATTTTAAGCGGGTAACCAAATTCACTAAAGTGATGTGCGTAGCGGACAAAATTCGTGTAAAATTGCGCTGTAAATCTAGTATATACTTTAACACATTCAATAAAAATTGATAAAATCACAATCATTTATTGTTATATAAACAAATGTTAAAGAAGTATCGTTGACGAGTCTAAACAAAAAATTTCGGTGTAAACCTATAGAGTTTTTATATAGTTTTTTGGAAAACTGTTAAAGTATGTTTGTGCAGCAACGCAGGAGCTTTTGTAACATTTAATGTAGGTACAAAACATTACTTCTCAGTTAAAAATTTTGCCATTTTGAATTATTTATAAGGTAATAATTATTATTATTCAAAAACATAATATATCAGTCAAAAATAAATATAATGACATTGAGTTGTCTTATGCTGTTTTATTATTCTTTGATAATTCATGGCTATTTGATTTAAAACAGAAAAATTTAATTTAATCATAATGTTCATAATATTTATAATATGTTAATGTTCACTGGAATTGACAAATAAAAAAAATTGTTAACTAACGTTTCGTTTCTTTATTGAAACTTTATCAAGCAACTGAAAATTAACAAACTATAACAACAATAACTACAAGTATTTTATAAAATAATATAAATTATAAAATATTAACAACAAAAGAAGTTAACCATTAAAACTCAATAATTCTACATGTGTCAAAATGAAAGATTTTTAAATATGAAAGATTGCAACTATGATTCTAAATAATTATATACGTAAAATAAATTTTTTTTTTTAAATATTCAGATTGTAACTATGATTCTAAATAATTACATGAACTGTAACTATGATTCTAAAAAAAATTATTTTAGTTGTATAATTTTGATTTAAATTTTATGATTAATTTAGTTTATGTTTTAATTTTATTTAAGATGTCATTATATATTAAACTAAGGCCTTGAGTATCGAACGCAAATTTACAGTTTTTTTAATTTTGATATAAACCATTTCACTTAAATTTCTTTTATGTATATTTTGTTCACGATGTAAAATGGAAACGTTTTCAAATTGGAATTGATGTCAACATCAAAATGGTGCATAATAATGCTGTTTTGTTTGGTTTAACATAATTTATATTTTACAATCATTTTTATGTTGTTTTAATCTTTCTTAAGTCTTTGATTTGTTTGACCAATGTAACTACTTACAGCTAATATTTATAAATCAAACCAGATTGTTAAGAAATTATCTTTATTTGCTATAAACTGTATTAATTGTTTTTATATTATAAAATGCTAGTTTTCCACCTCTTGGTTAATAAAACATCTATATACTGGACAATCTTTGATGTAAATTTAAAGTATTTTTTTTTGGACATCTTTTTGTTATTACCAATTTATAATTATTATAAATCTATTAATATTTATATAATTATTATTAATAAGAAGATTTTCATGCGTAGTATATTATCTTCATAAAATCTTCATGGCAATAAATTATCCATAAGATTTAATTACACTATCTTTTGACTCATTGGGTGATTAGAATAAATAAATAAAATAAATAAATAAAATAAATAGATATGTAATTAAATCTTATGGATAATTTACGGTTAACATGAAGATTTTATGAAGATAATATACTACGCATGAAAAATTTCTTATTTAATAATTTAAAATATTAATCGATTTATAAATAATTATAAATTTAAATAACAAAAGATGTAACAAATAACAACAACTTTAAATTTTTACATCAAAGAATTTCATAGTTAATTTTATTAACAATAATAATATTTTATAATTAAAAAAATTAAGTTTATAACAATTAAAGATGCATTCCTTTAAAAAATCTAGTTGTTTATAAATCTTAAACGATTGAATTTAATATTAAATATCAAATATTGAAAACATAATTATTTAAATTATTATGTTAAAAAATTTATATTATTTACATATTTTTAACATTAAATAAAATAAATTTTATTTTATTAATTTAACTATTCGATTTCAATTTTAACAATTGAATTATAAAAAAAAAATCCCTAACAAATAATAATAAAAATTTAATAATTAACTTATATAAATATTTTTTAAAAAACATTGACGCCTACTGTAATTATTTAAATAATTTTTAATATTTTAAAAAAACTATTATTAAAGACTATTTTCGGAATTTTTAAAATTCATTTAATTAATAAGAATATAAAAATATGCTAAGTTAATTTAATGTTAAAAAATTTATATGTTAAAAATAGTGAAAAACACATGAAAACCAATACGTGCTCAATTTTTGTTAATTGGATCAGTTAACATAAGAAAAATTTTAACTATTTTGAATTAATTTTGCTTATTTTAAATTTTTGAAATGTAATTTGTTATAAACTTATGGTTAAATTAAATTAATGTATTTACATTAAAAAATGCATCCAGTTTTACGATTATGCACAGTTCGGATTTTCAATTTCTTAACGCATTTTGAATTTAAAAATTTTGACTTTAATTTCTATCTGAAAGAAACCTAGTAAATTTTTTATTAAACGGTTGTTTTAAATTTTAAAAACCCTTAGTTATCGTGAACATTTTAAAAAAAATAAATTTTCAGTTTTTTAAAAGATTACTTTGCCAAACTATTCAATTTTACAATTTTCTAAATGCAATTAATTGGCACCTAAAAAAAATGTGCCCATTTAACAAAGTTCTATCTTTCCCCTAATAAGAAAGATAAAACATTTTTAGGCCTAAACTTAATTTCGTTATATAAACGGTTGTTTTAAAACAAACAAACCATTGGACGCCGGTCACTCGTGCAATTCAGTTTAATGATAATTTTTGTAATCAAAGAATTTTTATGAACAGAAAACTTACGTTTTCTGCTCAAAGAAACTCGGGTTTTCGGCATTTTGTAAAAATGCAATTAATAATAAGGGCAATATAAAAAATATCGCCCAAGCACACTAAATGTAAAAAATTGTATATGCGTTCAACACAAGAGTAGAGAACAACACATGCAAAACGTTTTCCAGCGATACCGTCTCGAAAGTTTTTCCGTTAATTTCGTTAAATCATAGTTTGCAGCGAATGTTCAAATAAAAAGCGCAAAACCATTTAAGTATAATAAAAGTCTTTTAATCATATTTATGTAATATGATTTTGTAAATAATCTATACTAAATTATTTTTTATTACACTTTTTCAAAACAAGAAAATGTTTGATGCACTTATGTAGTAATAGTCAGGAATGAGATTAATGTAATAAATTAAAATAATCATAGTATCGTATATTAATAAGTTGTTTTAAAAATAAAGTTCAAATAAAAATAATTAAATCATGTCCATAATGTATATGAAATATATCGTATTCAAAGCAAATGGTTTTTAAACGTGAATCGTGGTTTCAACCACCGATCGCCTAACGGTGAGTAGTTTATTCAGTGTGGGTCCGTAACATTGATAATAATTCCAATATCGCGATGTATTCGCCACCTGTATCTTGTTACAATTTTTGTTTGTCGGCGCGCAGCCTTAAGCTCTAAATAATCATTTACGACGTTCTGTAACAAAACTAAAATCTGTAAAAAAAATAGTACTTCTTCCTACTAAACGTTAAAGGGAGCCACATTACGAACCACTTTTAACGTGACCTCGGAGCTGCAAATCCGCCTATAACATTAGCAATCTAGGTATATATAATCAAAGCGTTTACGGAATACAATGCTCCGCCACTGCCACCTCGGCCGAAGTTGGCGTAGCTTTTGATTTGTCATTGTGTTGTTTCGAAAGTGGTTTTACTCTAGTAGCATTGTATAAAGGGTGTCCCAAAATTAACGCAAGATTTGAATTAAATAGAAAACACAGTTCTAATTCTTTTGAATATAATTTTTTTATTGAATCCTAAAGTACATAAGATAGGGTTATTTATGAAATAACACATCGGACAAATGGCCTCCACGGCTTTGCATACATATACGCACTCTTTTGTCGAAATTTTCCATGACCGTTCTGCATAAATGTGGCTCAATTTCGTTGATGCAACGTTGAATCTCCTCCTTTAATGCACGAGTGGTTGTGGGCTTGTTGACATAGACCAGGGATTTTAAATAACCCCATAAAAAGAAATCTAATGGTGTTAAATCACACGATCTCGGGGGCCAATTCTGATCACCGAAACGAGAGAGTACACGACCTGGAAATGTCTCATGCAGTAATTGAAGTGTTTCACGGGCTGTATGGCATGTGGCACCGTCTTGTTGAAACCACATATTGGCCACATCAACATCATCCAATTTCAAAAGAACTGTGTTATCATGTCGCGATATCGAGCACCAGTAACAGTCACTGCTTAACCAGTCTCGTTTTCAAAAAAGTATGGTCCAATTATGCCTCCAGCCCAAAATCCACACCAAACAGTAACACGTTGTGGATGCATTTGTTTTTCGACAATCACATGTGGGTTCTCAGACCCCCAAAAGCGGCAATTTTGGCGATTAACAAACCCATCAAGATGAAAATGTGCTTCGTCGCTTAGGATGATTTTGCTCGAAAAATCAGCATCGGTTTGTTGTTGCTCAATAATCCATTCAACAAACTCTCTTCGCTGTGCATGGTCATAAGGCTTCAGTTCTTGTGTTAATTGAATTTTGTAAGCATGGAGACACAAATCTTTAGTGAGTATACGTTGTAGAGAACTTCTTGAAATTTGCAATTCTTGTCCACGACGTCGAATTGAGGTTCCTGAATTGTCACCGACACTCTCACGCACTGCTTCGATATTGACATTTGAACGACTTTTTTTTGGACGACCAGTGTGTTTGGCGTCTTCAACGGATCCTGTCTCCCGAAAATTTTCAATTAATCTCTTCACAGTTGACGAAGTTCAAACACTATTCCGACCATATTTTGTATGAAATTTTCGAACTGCGGCCGCCAAGCATTCATTATTTTTAAAATATTCTTCAATAATGAAGACACGTTGTTCTATCGTGTAACGCACCATTTTCACTAACCCTAAACTCTCAGCTGTCAAATTATTTTTTTTTCAGGGTTGCCAACGATTTACTGCCCAAATGGCGGCAAATTTAAATCTTGCGTTAATTTTGGGACACCCTTTATATAATACTAGTAGGACAACCTCGGTTGACCGATTGTGCTGGTACATCGTGGTAAAATATTTAACTTATAAAACTTGAACTGGTGTGAATCAAAAATAAGAAATTGTGGTAGGAGGTACGAATTATTTGGCATTGAAGGTTTTGTTGAGAATGTGAGTAACAGGTTCGAATTAAGGGAATTTTTACATTGAACTTTAAGAAACATCTGTAAATTACATATTTCTCATTTTATTCTTAGTTTTTTATGTTTGTAATTTACTTTATCTAACAAGAGTATATTACGAGTTATTGTGTAACACTAAATTTAATTAACCAGTCACATTTCGTATTTAAATTGCGGTTTTAGATAATGAGTAGAAGTTTTCATACAATTTAAATTAATAAAAAATTTTTTTAATGTAAATTTATTTAAAAAAATAGATACAAAATTTTAGATATTGTAAATTTAATAAAAAAATTATATACCTGCAAACACAAATTAAAAAAAAAAAGACAATACACAAAATAAATAATTATTTAAAATAATACCGGAAAGATACATAAAAGATTGAACAAAACTTAACTTTTATACACTAATTTAAATCTACATTATTACATTTTTTTTTACATGAGTTTCAACAATGCTGTAATATAGATAATTTTTTTGAAAACACTGTTTTAGATTGGTTAGTGTTAAGTTTACATTCTTTATAAATTAATATTAAAATTAAAAATTCTATTATAAATATTCTGTGATGTTTGCATATTGAATTTAAAAGTTCGGGAAAATCTTCTTCTACTTTTTTTATAACTGTTTGTTTTAAAATTTTAAAAAATTTTAGAAAACTATTTTTTGACAATACTGAACACATTATTATATTAATAAAATTTTGCAATAGAGGACTGGGTGTTTTCAAAACGTAGTTATCATTGATGTTATAATTCTTGTATAATAATAACATTTTATTATTTTTTTTTTATTTGAATTAATTGTAAGACTTACCATGCAATTCTCACATGAAATTTTAGTAATAAATATATATAGATGTTTTAAAATTGCAAGTAGGCAATCGAAGGCGCTAATTTAAATAAATATGTACGAAACTGCAAAAATTAATGATTAATCAATTTTATGCACTTTGTATTCAAATTTGTTAAAACTAATTTACAAAAAGCCATAGGGGATAAGTATGGTAAAATGCCTTTTGTAAATATCCTAATGATATTTTATGGATATGTAGACACTATAGAAATAAAAGATCCTGAAAATTTTATACCTTAATCTATATCGGTCACTTCAAAAGTCTAAATAAGTAAAATTGGAAAATATTTTTTCTTTGGATTGAGTGGATCAATTATTTTGAAAATTTAGTATTTTATGCAGGCGATAGAAAATTTTACGGGCACCATGACTAATTTTTAATTTAATAAATTGATCAAAAAATTATTTTGTCTTACTTTCTCAATTTTTATTATGATACTTTTAGAGCAAAATTATGATTCCATCATTTTACATTTCTCCTAAGACCTATAATCACTCAGAATTTTTCAAAATTCAAACGTCAAATTTAGAAAATTTCATAAATTGGGGCGATCCTCAATCCCTTTTAAAAACGAATATATCAAGAACCGCTGAACCGATTTACAAAACTCTTTTTATCTGAATCTGCAAGACCTGCACGGAGAAAAAATATCGTAATAATAACCATACGTATCCTTATTATAGCTATCCGTTGGATAGTTATCTTTCAGATACGCCGTATAGCTAATTTAGCTATCCAGAGTATCTTATTGCGGATCGTTATAGTAACGATCCGTATTACTTTTTAGACATTCAAAAGATTCTTGTCATAGTGATTTAACGGATATGCACAGAAAACAAAATATCGTTATAATAACCATACGTATCCTTATTATAGCTATTCAAATCCTCAAATTAACTATCCAGTTACCTACACGACGGATACTGCACACGTTCACGAAAGCTTTTCGTTTGAATGCTTGAATCAAATAAATGAATCCTTATTATAAGTATACTATGGAGAGCTGTTTTGATCATACTATGGATTGTCAAATAGACTTATAAATATCGTTAAATTAGACATTCAATTCTTGTCAGAACAATACGTCAATTGGGTATACGTTAGATAGTTATTATAAGGATATTTTTTCTCCGTGTGATGACACTTTTGTTTGCTTTATGTTGGGGTGTATCTTCAACCCCAAACCGGTATGCGCGCAAACATACCTCTATATTAGGAATTCCTCCCAATTTTTAGGGTGTCCTGAGGCCGAACCTCAAATAAAAATTTTTGTAAAATAAACAGTAAGAAGCGCTCTTCTCCGGGCTTTCCAGCAAATATAAATTTAACCTTTAGTTACTCGCGTGGATGCTTTTCAGGCACCAGCGCCAACAGTTTTTGTAATTCATAAATGTATAAATTTTTGTGAGCCTGTACACCCACATATAACCTTTGTTTAGTTTTTCTAGAGTGCGATAGGCACCTGAAAGTATTAATTTGGACATTATAAAAGTGTTTTATTTGTCGATGTTTGAACTGTTGTGGTTTTGGTGCCTGAAAAGCACCGCGCAAATAATAATGTTATTATTTTCGAAACGATATTTATTTTAAAATATGATGTATTAGATACATTTCTAACGAGTTGGAGGGGCGAGGGGCACACTATTGATCAGTTTTATAAAACTATTTATTATTTTGAAGAACCAAAAAATGACCATTATGCATTTTTTACTTGCTCAATCTAACTGGAACTAACGCACAAATATATAATGCAACACATTTTTGTGA
>JARFIZ010000292.1:0-26687 GCA_036325965.1 Sinopyrophorus schimmeli
TTTTAACATACCCCACCCAAGTAATTCTAAAATTTTGATGCACCCCCTATGTAACATAAATATTTTTTTATATTTAAAATTGAATTAATTCATAAATGAAGTCTAATTACAACAGTGTATACAAAATGTGCCTTAAAACTAATTTGTTTCTAATTTGTACAAAAATGAAAATTAACCCAAAATATTTGGAGACATTAATTTTGACATATAAACCTTCAACAACCTGCAAAAGATTATATAAAAATCAACTAGTTGATTTTTAGTGGCCCACTTCAGAAAATGTGATACATATACAATTTTAATTAATCAAAAATATGAATTAGTAATTATTCGAAAGTACACCTAAAAATATTTTTATCAAGCTCGCTGCAATTAGGCGTGCGGAAGAGTACTATGATAACTTATCAAAATGAATCAAATATCTAACCTTTTTAAACAAAAACTAGATGTAATTTATTCAATTTTTAATATTTTGAATTGAAGAATATATTAATATTATAGGCAAATCCAATAAATACGAGGATGTGCACATTCGAGCGAAAAGTGGCACATTTCCGAGCGAGGGAGGCAAATGAAGCGCGACGCGGAGCGGCGCGCTTCATTTTCCCGAGATCGGAATGTGACACTTTGAGCTCGAATGTGCACACGCGGTTTTAAGCACGATTACAAAGCGTCCCGTTTTAACAGGAAAAAAGTTGGGCAAATTGTTAGATATATGTTTACAAAAAACGCAACAAATATTAATCACTAAATAAAACAGTCGCACATTATCTTAAAATCAACAAATCAAAAAAACACTGTTTAGTGCGAAATACAAAATAAAATAATAAAATATTTAGTAAGAAATAACGTGGTTTAATTTTCGCAACGAATCCGAACGCGGTTGACAATCCGGATAATCGCGAATCCGTATAACTGAGATCCGGATAATTGAGGTTTTCTGTATTTACATTTATTTTTATCTTATATTTATATAGCATGTCCTTATAAGAAAAATTGTATTCTTGTAATTGAAATGTCTTTAAACATTTATTTATAACATCATTTAAAAATAAATGAGGAAAGTTAAGGTTGATAATCCACATAGGAAGAATACTAAGCTCTAAGATTTTGGTCAATATGATTTTAATGGTTATGTTTTATTAACTGAATTTATTTTTCTATTATATGAGACTTTTATACAACATAAAAACGGAATAATAAAAGGTATATATTTACCTGATCCAATAGAGATGATCGGTTTTTTTTTGTTAAGGGGGCGATCCGAGAGAAATGGGTTGCCTAATATCGATAAAAATTTAGATATTTTGTATTTCGATTACCATTTCTAATTAACAATATAAAATGTTGTAAAAAAAATTAAATAGACCAATAAAGGATTGGACTAGAAGATATTATAGTTCATTTTGCACAAAAATGTAATGTAAATCTAAAAAAAAATAGCAAACCTACTTAAATTACAATGTTTTAAGGGGCAAAAAAGATAATAGTTTACGCTGTAATTGTGCAAAAACTAGGCAATTTTATCAAATTTGAAATGTAATATGCTCTAGAGGCATCTTTTATGTATACATTATTAAAAAAATTGTGTTTCAAAAGTGTCTAATAACAATTTGGTAATAGAAACGCCGAGGCACTGTTCATGATCTCTCTTGATAGGGTTATGTTGAAATTTTTATTGCGGTTCGTTGTCTTCGCTAACCAAAACTTTGACTCTTATGCGTTAGATGGTAATAGCGCTGAACAGTTATATTTGAAAATTTTTTGTTTACCATTCAAGTGCTGGAAATTCCGACACCACATGTTTGACTAATGAGAATTACTTCTGTGATTTTCATTGACGAAAAAGCGATAGGTGTATTTATTATTTCTGAAAATTTAATTATGTTTCTTGCATATGTCCTGTTCTTAAGTAATGGCTTTAAATTGGCCAAATCAGGTAAAAGAAATTTCTTAGATCTTGAGCCTGATGAAGAAAAATATAGATTTCAAGGAGTTGCTTCATATCCTCAAGTTGTGGGGTAATGGCGCCTTGGGATGGCGTTATTACATCAGAAAAAAGACTATAATTAAAAATTACACTCAGAATTTATTTTAGGGTCTGTAATGATTACAAACATATTTGTATGGTTTTTATATAAGAAATCGTTTAGGACTAGTAAGGATTGCGTAATAGCGCTATTCCTTGCGGTGTTGCCCCGCGGACCAGATGTTTTTCAGGTACGCTGAACGCAGATCGATAAAAATCGTAACATCGTAATGGTGTAATAATATCAATGCATTCATTACTCAATATATTTTATGAAAATATAAATCAATCCCTACAAAATATGAAACCATTTCATTCTAGTGCCTGATGTTAGAAATGTTGTGCATTGCATATTTCTAATTACGATTAGACAGAGTGTTATACACAGGATCGATCGATATTGAACTATAAATGCAACTTGTTCTTATTCTGTTAATATTTAAAAAATAATTTTCACACCTTTCAACTCAATATTATAATAACAATTTTTAATATTAGTTATTTTTACATTTATAATAAGTTAAATGATTTTAATAAAACTTTTGTGCGTAACGTTTTGCAATACTAAAATTATTGCAAATTTTAATTATTTATAAAGATAAACATTTTGAATAATAGCCAGCATAAAATAAATATATGTATTAGGGTGCTTCGTTTTTAAACAATTATGTTTGCGATCCACAGACAAAATATTGTTTTAGAACAGAAAAAGAAATTTTCTCCAATTTTCAATCTTTAATTTTAATTCTAAGTGCTCGCCAATTAATTTTAAAATTTTTCCATGCATTTAATACCTGAATTTATATATCTGCATCTGTCCTGCATTTTATAGAATTATCTTGTTCTTTGCGGAAATTTGTAAAGAAAATATAAATTTTTAAAAGTGCCCACCGTCTAAGTCTAAGTCTAAGTTGTAAAGTGATTAGTTTATAAGATAAATACATTCCAACGTATAAACATTTAAAATATTTTTGTATTATCGTGTTAAAAATTCCATATTAAATTTTCAAATAACCGTTTATTTATTATTTTTTCACAACTCTTGACTGCAGATCTTTTTTGTAGAAAATTTAATTTCCTCCAAAATTGCCATTTATCTTTTTGCTATAAGTTTAGCCGTTTATGAAAAAATTGCAAAAATCGATTAAAATTATCTTTAAGTTTTTTTCTCAATGGGGGATAAATTAAAAAAAAATCGTTTAAAAACGAAGCACCCTAGTATAGATGTTATACAAAACAAGGTTTTTAAACCTCAGGGGGGCCACCAAAAGGTATGGTAAGGATCACAATCTTCCAAAAAATAAAGCACGTATACAAATAGACTTTGATAAACGTTATAGTATGTTGTAAAGTGGTTGTAGGTTTTTGATTTTATTTTTTTGAAGATGTAAAGTTGAATTTTTTTAGAGCTAGAGATCATCCGTTTTTAAAAAAGGATAATTTTGGATTTTTGATAAATCAACGAGTTTTACACAAAAAAATTAATAAAACGTAAAACAGCCCAACTTCGAAGCATTCGTCCGTTTTTCAAAATAATAATAATTGTATTAATCAAACGGCAAAGCTTGTGAAATTATCGTCGATTTTATTTTTTTGATATTAATTGTTATTAAATGGCTATCAAGCAATTGAAGTATGCCGATTTTGGTAAACATTTTCTGGCAGCACACATAGATAATAAAATAAAATAAATTTCGGTATCATCTGTTCTAAAATTGTCGAACCCTGCAAAAATATGTCCTTTTGAGAAAATATTTATTAAAGGTATGCAATTAAAGGTATTCACTTTGTATTTCCCATCATTTTCAATTGTTCTAGAATTTGAAAATACCAAGCCTGTTTAGTATTTCCAAAATTTAACTTTTTCCGTTCTTACCCCCTTATAACGGTGTATATTTTTACCACAAAATACTCTTCTGCGCTTAAAATTTTGTTCGTTATTTTTTAACCATAATTATAAATAATTTCGATATATAAAACGATTTAAAAATTTATATAGAAATTTTTTTTTATTAAATATAATTGAACTAAAAAACATTAGTATCAATGTATTTTCTACATTTATTTATGATAAAATTATATAAAATGAGAACTATATTTAAAAATAATAAACATATCATCAGAACAAATAAAAAGAAATACAGAAAATTAATCATTAGCGCCCTTCCGCAATACTATAATTATTATTCTTTCATTTAAAAAAAAAAGAAAAAGTATTTTACAATTTTATACACATATTTATGTTACTTTGTAATATTAATAAAACAATTCCCATTAATTAAGATTTATAACATAATAAATATGTGTTCTTAAATTTAAATTGGTTTTTGAATTGCGCGCCGACGCTTGCTTTGCACTTTCCGCCAAACCTAACAATCGAAATCGCATGAAAATTCTCTGAATATGTATAACATTTGAAATAATATTGGAAGTAATCAACTGTTTCCTATACTTAGACTACATGTCGAAAATAGACGAAAGTATGCGAGTTTGACCGATAAAACTAGATCTGCAGCAACTTATGTATTTTGAACGTTTTACAAAACATCGTAAAAATCGATATCTTGCACCTCTATACAACTATCATATTCAAGGCCCCGTGTTTGTCTAAAACTTCTGACAAGCGGGAGAGCCACCTAGAAACCAAAAGATAAGTTTATCTTATTTTTTGAGAGACTTAACTTAGCACTAAACCGCGCTGTAGTAATTCATTATTTCACCGCATCATGTTAAAATCGCTAATGTTTTGGATCGCCCCCTTAAATAACAATCACTCATTAATTAAGTATAAGACACAGGCTGGAATGCTGAGTGCAATAGATTATTATTCAGTAATGGGCCTGAAGGTACTCATTCATTTACAGTTGGCCTGCAGGTCGGAACTGCAGATCAGACAAGGTCAATTACATACACAGGCTATCGATAGATCCGAGCCTCCAGTTCAAGTGAATCTTACAATAGGCTCGTGTGTCGATGATTGCCTGTATATTTAATTGATTTTGGCTGTTTTGCAGATATGGACTGCAGGCAAACTGTAAGTGAAGTCCGCGGAAAACTTGAGAGTTATCTGCCAAACGTCACTGATTTTATGTTGAGTTTACATTTTTGAAACAATACACAAAAAATTGTTATTATAGTTACACAAATTTTTGGTTACCCTAGGACAACACCATCGATAAGAGTTGAATTTACATTTGAATGGATTTAAAATGATTAACACAAAAAAGAAACCATCCTTTTATATAAAAGAACACACATTTTTAACTGTGTACTACAACAGGTAACAACCGTTCAACCTAACTATTTTGTGTTGGTCTTGTATTGATACCTATTGTACTTTGTTTCTTTTATTAAGTTTTCGTTGCAATAGTACTTTTTCTATTTCTATTACATTTTCGTTGTTATTATACTTTGTATCCTTGTATTACATTTCTGTTGCGTTCATTTTGTTTTGTGTAACTCGTTTTTAGCCTAATTTTGTTTTTAACCTAATTACGGTGACTTAGAGCGTAATATTTAAAGTTTGAACCCGAACACCGTATTTTAAAACCACCCCTTCTACAATTTCTCTTCATACGAGTATAATTCGTAAGAGAAATTAGTCTCGTTTTGTCTTCAACTATAGTTGGTATCTTATTTAAGTTTTGTTCTATTCTCACATGAGGAGAAAATAACACTTTTCTCACCAAATTTTATCTAAAATAGTCTCAATTTGCGCTGATTCACGAAAAACGCGTGAAAAATGAGAGTTGTCCGAATGTTTCCGGACTATACTTGATCAGAAAATGCGGAAAAATTGTAAAATCCTCGCCGTGGAGAAAAAGTATAAATTGTTCGACTCGTGAACTGCAAACGCATCAAAGATAGGACGAATACGAAAGTCGGTCGATCTACATTTCTCAGCTTTACTATTGTTTTATTATATTTATCCTTATTTTTTGAAATATTGAAGTTCAAACGTTTGTTGTGATCAATATCAAGTTGATGTAATCAAAATATCGCAATTTCAATCAACGATTGAACATTTTTTTTTCAAAAAAGCTAGGACCTTTTTTGCACTGTATTTCATATTATACATATTCGTACATTTATGAACCTACATAAGGTTTGGCTTTGTTCTTGTATATAAAATTACATTGTAATTTAATTTAATTTAAAAAAAAATATTTTCGAATGTGTACGACTCGCAGTCTATGCAGTCACTGTCGTGATCTTATTTTTGTTTTGTTTTGGAGTTTGACTCTCTCCGCTGGTGCTTTTTGCTTAGTATTATTAGTCGGTTAATGTGATCACTTTGTCTCGGTCCCAAAGTGATCACATTAAGCGGCGTCGACTGTAATTTTCAAAGCGTAACATTATAGTTCTTTGATTTATCGTTTCCATTACATAAAATTGTCTTCATCTTTTTATATTAAGTTAATGAAACTCAATTAATAGGCGTTTCTTTTTGTAACAGAATTCCTTTTTGATACAAGAAAAAGGCGTACGAGTAACAAACGCTGAAAGTGGCCAATGAATAATTACCAATATTTTAATTTTTTATAGATTTGCAGGAACTATAAGAAACATTAAACCAGTAAGTGCATTATATAACAATAAAATATTGATATTGCTTTTACTAAGCGATTGCTTTGTACATAAATATATTGTGTATATTAAAAAACGTTACTTATAAGAGTTTAATTAAAACACATTGATTAATTTTAACCTATGCAAAAATATCTCGCAATTAAGCAAATTGAAATTGTTTTGCCAAGTGCAGGCGAAATTATTTAATATTCGACTTTATTCTGTTTTTCAAAATTTAAGTAAATATGTTTGTCAACAAATGTTTTCTTGTAGTGGCACAAATTCTATGCCCTTATAATATTATAACAGTAGCTACGTGTTGATTTTCTGGTATTTTATCACACTTTTCTGAAAATTGTAATTATTCTCTACATTTTAGTTTTATTTTTTAGACTCCAATTGACTATACATTTTGAATAAAATTTTTGACAAACTGTTAGTAACATTATTAACAAACGAAAACGGTAGACAAATGACTTCTTCGGTTGATTTTCCAAAGTTATTCGACTAAGTATATTCTGATAGTATTTTATGAAATAAAAGATACAACTTCGGGAAATATATCATTTGGAAAACAATTTTTCATCTGATCGCAAAATTCCATGGTATTAATATATCGATGACACTTTTTTTGCAGGAGGAAAGTCGTTAACTGGACATGTCTGAGCGTAAAGAAAAATTAACAAAATTCCATTTTACGTAAAATTTATTCTATTTTATGAGTTTCCAATTTTTAGTATTTTGATCTATTACAATTAGAAATAAAATATGTATTTTAGGGGACTGTATTTTTTTAGATTAGCCCTATTTATTACAAATTGTTGTCAATATATCTAACTAGCAGATTATAAACATATGACTGAATGTAAAGTTTCCACTGTTTAAAGTGCTTCGTTTGAAACAAGTACCTTTTTTGCCCCGCCCCCCCCCTCCTTGGCAAATATTGTTCTCAACATCGAAAAAAAATGTCGCTAGTTATTTTAAAATTTTCCCATTCATTTAACATTGAAATCTAAAGTTGTTTTTATTTTAATTATTGATATCTCTGCTGCATTTCATGCAAACGTCTTGTTCTTTACGGTAAATTGTAGGGAAAACATCGTTCTTTAAAAGTGCTCATAGTGAGATCTCATAGTGAGATTGACTTGAATGATTCCACCACTAAAAAATCTTAAAGTCTATCTTCAAAATTTTATTAAAATATCTTTAAAGATTTAAGAAGTACTTTTACAAGGTTTCTAAAACGAAAATTTTTCGAATATTGCTATAATTTAATTCTTCTGTTATGAAAAATTTGGAGAAAGGAGGCATCGACTACTTTCTCTTATTGCCTTTAAAATATGTTCATGTACATCTTATATTTTTTTATTAAATAGTGAATAGAGTGAAATGCTTTGCAAATATTTGCATATTTCGTTTCCTAACTTCATTGATGAAATACACGGAAATAAAATTGAAAATTGTAGAACTTTTCATTTTAGAAGTTTTTTAGAAATAAAATTCTTTATTAAAAGAAGTAGCAACGTAATAATTTTGCCTTAAGAAGTTGCTTTGCTCCATTATAAAATGTGTTGATTTTCTATGAAATTCCTGTAACAAGTGCTCATTTGCATTGAAACTTCAACGTCGTTTATTTTTGCATTCAAACGTAAAAATTACAATATGCACACAGGTAACAATTTATAGAGCGGAATCTGAGTAAAAAACTTACAAGTGAACATCATGATTAATGACGATAAATAATTTTAAATGTTCGAAATTTATACATAAGCGCCCAACAAAAATTATTTGAGAAAATATAGTTACTTGATAAAATGTACTTACGAATTCTATCTAATTGCTGATTGCATTCAGCCAACTCTACGTATTCGTCGTCCAGAGTGAATAAATTATCCAGAACCGAAACGTTGCTAGTTTGTTCTTGGTTTTTTCCAACGTAGTGGGCACAACGATACAATAAATACCAAATGTCCGTTTGGCTAAGAACCCAGGCCAAAATATGGCGGCCGGTGCTTAAATTTGTTAACTCCGTACCTAACATAGCATTGAACTATACAATTTGTCTTTGCTTCTTTAATTCTG
The DNA here is from genome assembly GCA_036325965.1 of Sinopyrophorus schimmeli. Classification (NCBI taxonomy): domain Eukaryota; kingdom Metazoa; phylum Arthropoda; class Insecta; order Coleoptera; family Elateridae; genus Sinopyrophorus; species Sinopyrophorus schimmeli. Next base: position 8,681 of record JARFIZ010000292.1, read on the forward strand.
CAAAAGAAAAAAATACATTAAACAATTTATGAATAAGTATTAAAATAACTAAACGTTATCATGAAAGATAATAAAAAAATACTTCAAAAATTTATCGCAATTTTTTTTTAAATGTTGCAAATAATACATTTACTATTACCTATTTTACTATTTGATTTCTAAATTAATTGTACATTAATTGCAATAGATCCTGAAATATTTGTATCTTAAAAGACTGTTCCAGTAGTTTTACTTGTATATATGATTAATAATGATTTGTTATTAATGATTTTATAACGCTGAGTGTTGATTTTTTAAAAATATTTTTTTGGAACGAAAACGTGGACTTAAGAAACTTTTTTCTCATACATAGGGCTGTGTACAAAAACAGAAGTATTGCAATTTGATGTCAGAAACTGTCGACTTTGAGAAATTAAATGTAAAAGGAAATAAATCTGATATTTACTCTTCATAATATTCATAATGTTAATTGAATTTACATAAACTAGAGCAAATCAGGATAATTGAACTTATTAAGAACCAAAGTTAGTTCTCCACAGAAATAATCAAAACATGGGCAATTGGGATTTTACTGTAGGTACATGATTATTGTACAAACAGTCTGTTGGTAATGCATTGCAAGAAACTCGTAAAACTTCTCAGTTAGAAACACATTGTGCATAAATATACAACCAAATTAAAATTAAGCTTTGCTAGTTTTGTATTCATTAAGTAGGTAGATGAATACACATGCATAATAGAATATATTATTTAATGGCCAAATTGTTATCTGTACAAAAAGGAACTTAACATCTGTATTCTCAGTTTGTTTTTTAGCGTTCGTAGAATTAAAGTTTAGTACTTCTTCAAATTGCTTTGGTTTTCAGAATTTCTTTATTATTTATAACTTTTTACTTTATTATCTTAAAATTGTATTTTATTTAGAAGGATCGTTTTCTAATTGTAGGTATCGTTTAAAAGTTGTTTTGTTCTCTCTCTTTAAATATAGAGATACATTAATGGTTAAGAATTTGTTTTGATGCAGTCTTCCTTTTTCGTCTATTCTGCACAAGTTTCCTAAAATTAGCGTTGCCTACATCTTTCGCTATCTGCTTAATATAAATGAGTTATGAAGTAATCCAACAAATAATATGATGAATATTATAAAACATGCTATATTAGTGACTCTTTGTTAAAATACCAGTCCAATGAATTGTCTTAAAACATAACTAAACATAAACATCTTGTACAACAAAAATGTATATTTTAACAATATATTTTCGAAATTATCATTTTTGTAAACCATATAAATCGAGTAGCATGTAAATAGATGGATAGGAGTATTTCACAGCATATTTTGAAATGAAAAAACTGTATTAATACAAAAAATTACATTTTTGTTAAACTTTTTGCGCCCCACTTTGCACTAAACCGCGACTCCCCAGGGAGAAGCGTCCACAGTTTGGAAATCACTGTAACAAAGCATATTGTTATAGATACTACTTCTGAAATTAGCATAGCAAACAAACACAAACAGTCTTTTACGCAAAAGGAATTTATAAAAAATTTCCTGTTCTTTGCTATTACTAGACGTTAACAATTAATTAATTAAAATGTAATGCTACCTACTCAATTGTCTATTAATGAAGGTCAAAACACCTCATTTTCATATGAATAATAATTGCGTTATTTTCTTTATACAGTCAGGATAAAGTTTAAAATTATGTATAACATCACAAAAGCATTCACAAAATGTTATGTTAATGAAGCGGTTTGCAATGAAAATAAAAATTAAAAAACGGAAATTTATTATAAATTATTAGTAAGCTATTTAAATCAGTTTATATTCTTTAGTTAAATGCAATTATATAGATTTTTAAGTAATTCTAAATAAGTGTCACGAAATACTTTGTCTCGTAGTAGGTATTTTTTGCAAAAATAAACAGTCAATGCACTAATTAATAGGAAAACAACTGCAATTAATTTACCTAATTCTGTAAATAAAAGAATTAAAAAAAAACTAAACTATAACAAACCTTAATTGGAAGACATTAGTAATAAACAAGAAACTGAATAAAAGAGATCTCGTTTTCGTTCTCCTCGGCGAAGCTTAAATAAAATATTCTACGATCCCTACCTATATCTACTTTTTCGTTTGGATTAAATAAGTTCGCTTTCATTATTATATTGGGTTGGCAACTAAGTAATTACGGATTTTTTTAATATACACCAAACACATTTTATTAATACAAAGAATGAACTATTAATGATATATTTTCCATTTTGTTCGATGACCTTTGCAATTTTTCTGGAAACTTCATAATTCCACGTTCATAGAACTTTTGATCTGAAAAAACTGAACCAAGTGCGATTTCACAGCGGCTTCATCATTGAAAGTTTTACCATCCAAGGAGTTTTGCAAAGATTGAAATAAATGGTAATCTGATTGAGCAAGGGCAGGACTACCTATATGGTGGATGTAACATCAATTCCCAACCAAGCTCAAATAATGTTTGGCGAGTGGCCAAAGATATATGTGACCTAGCGTTGTCCTGGCGAAAAATTACACCTCTTTGATGGATCAATTCGGACTGTTTTTCTTTGATCGCTGTATTTAATTTGTTCAGTTGTTCACAGTACACATCCGAATTGATGACTTGGATTCTTGGAAGCAGCTCAAAATACACCACACCTTTCCAATCCCACCAAATTGAGAGCAAAATCTTCTTTTGGTGGATATCAGTTTTCGAAGTGGATTGTGCTGGCTCGTCAAGCCTGGACCATGATCGTTTCCGATTGACGTTATTGTAAACAAACCATTTTTCATCGCCAGTAATGATGATTCGTTTCAAAAAAGCGTCGGATTCATTGCGTCTAATTGTAAGATGCAAATCGCAAGCGTTGATGCGATTCGTTAAATGAATTTCTTTCAATTGATGTGGAAAACAAATATCAAGCTTTTTAACGAGTTTCATATGTTTTAAATGTTTTTCAATCGCGGTATGTGACACATTTAATTTCTTTGCTATCTGTCGTACAACTGTACTACATGGCAATGTGACTTTATTATAGCTTTAATTTGATCATTATTAAGCTCATCTGGTCGACTTGATCGTTGGTCATCTTTGAGTGAAAATTCTCCGGAACGAAATTTGTCAAACCGATTTCGCCACTGTCTTTCTTTTAGGCTTCCTGACCTTACACATCACGTAACTTTTTAGCAGGTTGCGCTGCGTTCTTTCCTTTACGGAAATAAAATACTAAAATATGGCGAAAATGCTCAGTTTTGAACTCCATATTAAAACTGACACCAGACTAATACCTTTTACCAAAAATATCTGCAATTTGCTTCTAAGGAAAGGAAGATTTACAGCTAACAAATGTCAAAAGGAAAAAAATATATTATTGACAGTAGACGTTAAAAAATGTAGGTAAAGGCATCTATGTGTGTTGCCAACCTAATAGATAAAAGTACTTTAGTTAATTCAACCACCTCCGTATTGTTTTACATTTATCAATATATTTTACTTAAAGAATACGAAATTGAGCTGCACGATTTCCATACACGGTAGGCAGATTCTATTTTATAAACCCAAATTATTTTTACTCATCTTTCTGCATTTTGAATATCGATACCTATATTATTTATTCCACTCGTGTCCAAAATGCAACTTTTGTACTTGAATGAATTTGATCTTATGTATATGACAGTGGTTGTCTGTTTTCAATTTGTACCATCCATAAATCCCTCTTATATTAAAAATATTTTAATATTATTAAACAAACTACGTAATGTTAAACGGTTAAACTCCAAAATGCTTAGAAATGAAATAAATGTATGTGCAGCATTTTGATAATTGTACCTATACTAATTACGAGAAGAAACATGGATGCACTCATAACTAATTTAAACAGTTTTTTTTTTAATATTTATATTAACCTCATATTCAGTTATTGAAAGTTAATAAATAATGCATAACGTAAAACTGCCGTATAAGTCAAATAATTGTCTATTGAAATTCGAAAAATACGTGTACACGTATATGATTCATAATTAATAGCTTCATTTGTAATTGTGATGGAAATACAATAACTAGTCGACTCTTAAACGTTTTTTAATTAAAAATATAAAGAGCAGTAATTAATAATTAAATAGGTACCTATTTAAATATTAAATTCGTTTTTGATTTCTTCATTGCATTTTTACACCGTCTGTTTGCTGCTGCTATTACATTTATACAATTTTTCAATTTTGCATTAACTATTCTAAATACCATTACTATGACGCAAGTAGAAGTCTTGTCACCAAGATGGCGGCATTAAATTAATTCGCGGATTAAACCGCGGATTAATTTAATTCGCGGTTTTAATTGGATCAATGCGTGGAATAATTCGCGGTTTTTATCCGCGATTTAATCCGCGGATTTGATCCGCGATTTAATCCGCGGATTTGATCCGCGATTTAATTCGCGGATTTGATCCACGATTTAATTCGCGGATTTGATCCACGATTTAATTCGCGGATTTGATCCACGATTTAATTCGCGGTTTGATGCGCGATTTAATTAAATTGCGATCTAATTATTTCGCAAGATTGCGATTTAATTATTTCGCGATTTAATTATCTCGCGGATGATTGACAGGTGGTGGTTGACGTCACAGCCTTTGTTGGTTGAAAAATCTGAAACATAGAAAAAGATTTAGCTTTTTTGGGGATTCGAACCCCGGACCTTCCGATTGAAGGACGGCACCCTTGACCGCTAGACCACGAAGCCATACTAGAAATGTTGGTTAAAAGGTTGAACACTTGATAGAGATGTGACTCAGACGGCGTTGCAAGAGGGGTGCACGTTCCCTTGTGTTCAAATAAGGAAGTTTACAGGTTAAAACTTGTATAATTCTTCACAAATTTTTATAATTATAAGAGGGGGTAAAAAATGTTAAACAAAGGTTTTCTCGTGCTGCAGAAACCAAACTTATTATTTATAAAACGTCGTTAAAGCAGTAAAGATGTCTTTACAAGTGATTGTGGAAAAAGTTGGTCAGGGCCCGCAGAAGTATCAGTGTTCGAAACAACGGCGCAGGGTCGTCGAATTTTTTTAGGTAATTGATCAGACGCATAAACATGACGTGTTGCATTCGATGGATTCGGAATCGATTTCAGCATTTTGAAGATCTCCGTCGTGTTCATGGTTTCTCCACCAGTTTAATAATATTAAAACGTTTTCTAGTGCACAAACTGGATTATTAATTTTATGATTCATACACTGCACGGAGAAATGCTTAGATTTTAATTCTGGTAAAGATGGGCAGCCAAGATCCTCTAGGTTGACAATGTGTTTGTTAGAAAAACTTAAACTTTGTTTTTTCCAAACCTTTCACGTATATTTTATCGTAGTTGCGTAATAATTTTGTAAACTCGGTTTGAAATTCATTAATTGTTAGATAGCCCGATGCCCAAGAGAGTCCGTGAAAATTATTTTCGAGATATTTTATACCTTTTCGTACAGAACGTGTTTGATCTAAATAAGAAGCAGGTGGTTTAATGAGGAATGTATGTAGATAGAATCCTGCAGCACTAATAATGGCAACCTCTTTGAAAACAAATTGGTTGTTTTCTCCTCGAAAACCTTGAATATCTACAAACACGTCCATGCTAAATGATGAGAATAAACCAACTAATGTTCTTCTATCACAACAGCATTATCTTAGCCACTAAAATCTACTGCGACGTTTCTGTTTTTGTCGATCTCTATTACATTGTCGAATTCTGCATAAACTAAGCAATTAATAGTTTCGATTAAAGCTTCTTCGAATCCCACTTCGAGACGTAAAGAGCCATTGCGAACCAGATTCCAGTGTGTGCTAGCGTTTGCCGATAAATCGTCAGTTAGATCAAATGCTAATAAACAATAACCATTTGGATAATCTTCGCGAGATATATCGTTTCCTTCGTTAAGGAAATGAATACCGGTTCCCGAAAATAACGTATGATATGCTCGTACATACATGCCACTTTTTGTAAAATCAGTTTCTATGGGTCTCGATGGTATTTGTTGTCCATCAATAAACAACGAAAAATAATTCATTTTAAAATGTTGAAAATTAAAAGGGTTAGATAAATAGTCGCCATTAAAACTCTTGTTAGTGACAAAGCCAACAATGCAGCGTTTAGGTAGTTGTCCCAAAAATATGTTGTCCAATGACTTTCTTTGTATGCCTGACGGAATTGTTAATACTTTGACATCGGTTCTTGTTATAGGATATTTGGCTGTTGCAGTCGTTAAGGCTTTAGCGTGAGCCAGTAGGATGCTAGGATTAATTTTCATTCTTCTAACAAGTAAACAGGCATTTGTAATACAGGTTTTGTACCCAAAATCTGCTTTGTTAGACATCAAATTAAAAGAATCGCGCGAACGAATAAATTTCACCTTCATTTCCATTCCATTTATAAGAAACTTTTCTTGATTGAATATATCGGAATGCACGTGCCCCATCATTTCCACATGTTGACTTTTAACTGTATAGCCGCGTCGTTTAACTAAGCCTTTATTTTCGTTGACCACATCGTTCATCTGACCTGGAGTATCATTGTACCAAAGAGTACAAGTTAAATGGGAAGTTTTAGCTTCATTTCCATAATTGAGTAAAGTTTCGATGTACGATCTGTACGCATACGTATTATTAGGTGGCGAAATTAATTTATGATTTAAATAAACTTCCACTTGACTAAACATAGAATGCATCCAATTGTTTATAGGTGCAGGATCTTCATCTTTATCTAAATACGTGCCGTCCGCTTTAACAATTTTTGCAGTAATGTATAACATAGTTTGACTTAAATCCAAGTAATCCTCTCCGTTTCCGGGAATAACAAATTCGATAGGTGCATCATCGCTTAAAGACGATAGAGGCTTGTAAAATATCCACTGGCCATTTTCGATACTTGTTTGAGTAGATGGAAGCGCAAATAAATCTAACTCAGATTTAATGCATTCACACGATTGAGCATGCAGGAAAGCCATTATTATTATTATTTAAAATTTAGTTAAATATATCTAAATATTTTACTCTCGATGATTGTTTTCGACGACCGGCAACCGACCGCTTTTCACTAGGTTTCAACTGGAAATGAATGTTTTGCATTCGTTTTATTTTTATATCCAGATCCCGTCATCATTTGTTCAAGTTTACTGTTGGCTTTGCGTTTTAAATTTTACCGGCCTCTTGTAGTCTATTTTGAAGAACTTCTTTAGCAGACTTGTTTTCAACCAAATCTCCTAATATGTTAGCACCCGTACGTAAAGCTTCTTTTCCAACAACTTTTGCACCAGTTTTAAATAATGGTAAAATGCTTCGAAATATACCTCCTAAGAAAGATCCAATTCCATGCCCGCGTTGATATGGTGCTCCTCGGTATATAGCACCAATACCATTTCCAGCTTGATTAATATAATATTGCTGATACGGACACGCCATAGTATTTAATTAATTCTTTTAAAATGTAGTTTGATATTCAGTGTCCCGAATTCGAATGGCAGTAAATCTCCGGTTTCTGTTCTTATATGGATTTCGATATTATCAAATTCTTTTCGCATAATTGGAACATAATGTATAGGTGAAAATACGATGTTTTTATACGAGCCATACTTGTATTTATCGATACTTGTATTTACTATACGTAGTAATGGTGCTAAAGCATCGCCGACTAATTGTGGTTCGCATATGTCGCAATAAACAAACATTTGTGATGGTAAACCTACCAACAAGTTGGCTGGGTACAAAGATTTTTGCTGAATTATTAAATTTGTGTTTGGTTCGTACCCCAATTGTAATGACAGTCCCTTTGAAAACCCAACACCGATAAACGTTTAAATAAGGAAAAAGTTACTCTATTGGTTATTTTGCTATATCGAAATTTTACAACATCCTGAAGAGCTTCATGAAAACTCATTTCTTTAATTAAGTTTTCAATATTATTGTAATTTCCTGTATCTATACGACATATCCGCCATTCACCCACGGTATGATAAAATTCATTTTCGTTAATTTTAAAATAGGCAGTGGCTATGTCGAGCAATGTTTCGGTAGCCGTTATTCTATTAGCTCTTTCTTCTACGCTCTCTTGAATAAACGGTGAAGTTGACGTCGATTCGTCTGCATGTTTATAATAAATAAAGTTTTCATTGTCCGAAATCGGTAAAAATGAATATGGAAATTGTATTTCGGCAATGCCAAAAACCCAATCGTTTGTGAGTCGAATGTGTTTAGGTAGTTGCGTTGTGAATTTTGCCGTAGTATTGTTTGGAAAATAAGTCATAGAACTATTGCTTAACAAAGTTAAGTAAAATTCGTTTGTTTCGACATTCATAGTTCTTTTAAATCTCGTGCATATATCCAAGAATTGAATTTACTGTTGTAACCCTTCCACTTGACTAGATAACGTTTTTTTACACCTTGGCCCTTTTCTTGTAAAATATTTTCTATTTTAAACAAACTATGTGAATCGAAAATAACGGGTTGTAATTCTGCTTCGTAAAACTTCCTTCGATATTTTCAGCATTTAAGTCTCTAAGTTTATATACGACCGGTTTTCGTTTTATAACTTTAGAAATTTTAAAAATTTCTTCGCTCCAATTTCTTTCGTAACCTTTTTCAAAGACGTGTTTACTTCGACTAATCCTAACACACTGGTCTACATTTAATTTAGGGTTTTATATGTTCCCACGCCTTTTTATAAAGATTTTTCCATACTTGTAGTATATTACGATCGTTTACCGAATTTGGAGTCATACCTATGCTCGAATGGTATTTATTGTTATACGAATTAGTCAAATCTGTCAATACATCTATGTATCTAAAAGTATTAGCATATGTAAAATAACGCCACATACGAGTTTTGAGAGTTCTATTGAATCTTTCGACTACAGATGCTTTAATATCAGGATTATGTGTTGTATAAAACTTGATATTATGTTTTTAAAAAATCCTGTACGTTTTATTTATAAATTCTTTTCCTTTGTCTGTTTGAATGTTTAAAGGATGCTGGTTAGTTTCTTTAAAAATATCTAAAAACGACTCAATAATACACTTAGGAGACTTAAATTTAATTATTCTAGTCCAAGCGATTTTACTAAAAACATCGATAACTGTCAAAATATAATTATATCCGTCGTTATATTTATTTAAAGTTCTCATATCACACAAATCAGCTTGCCATAATTCAAACAAGTTATTCACAATATATTTATTTCGCACAATTCTCTTTTCACAGGTTTATGTATAGTATAAGCATCTTGAGATTTTAACCAATTTTTATTTCCGACACTGAATGTTTATTTTTGTGGCATTTATTAAAGCCTTGGCACCGGAAAAACTTGCGGGATTTTTCGGATCGTAATAGATGTTGGATAAATCGGTCATTGTAATTTAGAACTTAAATTTCTCCCAGTTTGTGATTGTTCTTCTTGAAGATCTTGTTTTATATGTAGGTTGCGATAATTTTGTTTTAATTAATTTCTTTCTAGTTTGACTTATGGTATCTTCTTTTTTGCCATGATCACGTACATATTGTAAATCACCTTCATCATTATTATTGTCATTAGCAGTAGAATTATTTGTTGAATGAAATGTATCTTTACGTCGGCTATTAATTAGCTCGTTAGGTACGTTAAGATCATTTAGTAAAGCAACAAACGGTTTAGATCCTACAGGATTTGTAGTTTTTCGAGATCTCACTACATCGTTGATCAAATCAATAATATTGCTTGAAGGCATTGTTTCGCCTTTAATACTAACAATTCCTTTATTGTCCCATTCGATATTTTCAGATCTTTTCAAAATATTTACAAGACATTGCGCGTTTCTTTTATAAATTTTAGGAATTGTGTCTAGGATTTCGGTGTCGGCCAACGGTAACTTGTTCAAAATCGGCCCTTCGATGTCAATAGGTTTTCTTATCTGGTTAGAAAATTGCAAGTATCTCTGTAAAACTTGATAATATTCCGTCCATTTTTCGCGATCGTCTAACTCGGATTTTAAAACATTTTGCATATCGTTATCTAACTCTCCTAATATTTTTCATGCACATCTTCTGTAACACTCGTAGCTGTTAAACGTTGAAAAGTTCAGGAGAAACAATCATCATTTTCTTAGCGTGTTCCATAGTTTTTATTTTATTAAAGTACTTAATATGCCACTAACTAGAGGTCCCAATATTAGAGGTAAAAATGCACCACCACGTTGTACTAATATTTTTCTTTTTTGTTTTATGTTCTCTCCTTGTCTAACTAACCTTCTAAGAGTCGTTTTATGTTTCGATAATTTAAATTTTTCGTTAACAGTTAACGGAACTTTGCCTTTTAGTGTATTGTACACGCACTCACAGATGCACCGAATCTGTTTATCTTTCAAGACTTTTAATAAAGCACTTCGCTCTTTTGCTCCTAATCTAGCAAGTGCTCGAATCAAATCGGCATTCTTGATTACTGTCTGAGGCATTATGCATTAATGAAGTATTCGTTAAGCTGACCTAAGTTTTTATATTGTTTTTTGGGAACGTAGATAATACATCCCCCATCCGTTCTAAATATGGACGTTCTATAACGTAACATATCTAAGGTTTTCTGTTTAAGATCGAATAATAAATAACCGTGAGGTTCTGACGTTGCATCGTTGTATGCTTCTTCTAAAAATTTGGAGTAATTAGGTGAAATTTGTCTACTTAAATGTTTGATTTGTGCTCTATCGCGTGGATTTTTAAATAAAATTATATAATGCGCATTGAGAGAAATATCCCTTTGGCCGCGTCCTTGGTGAAATATATTTTGTGTAATAAAAAACACACTAATATTTCTATGATGGCTTCCTTTAGTAAAAATATCAACTATGCTGTTGTTTGCTTCTCTCATGAAATCGTCAATAATAATTAGGACTGGGTCGGCACCATCGAATTCTTGCATATCTGGCAATCCTTGTCGCAGATGAACCGACTCATTTAAATTTTTATATAAAGGCTGCATCTCGTCGTAATACCAATATATTTTTTTAAATTGAACGCTACAAATAGCATTAGCAGCTTTTAAAAGTTCAGTATGAATTGTGATTTCCCACAGCCCGAGGGACCGGCAACGACAGCCGAGAAAGGATGATAAAATTGATAATTCATACGTCCTTTATTTTACAACAATTAAAATATTACTAAAAGTATTATAATTTTTTAGGACTTATATAGTATTCAAGGGCATTATTTCTAAAATCATATGGCGACGATGCTTTTTTCTGCAGGAATATCAGTAGCTGTACTTGTTCGAACAAGAATTTTAATACAATGCTTCTTTAAAAGCTTTATGTAATTGAAAAAAATAGAAATGGTTACATTAGCATTAGCACGACCAACTATTCCTGGAAGGGCGTTGTAGCGCGTTAGTTAAGATAAAAATAATCTGCATCCAAGGGTTAGCGTTTGCACCTTTTAAAAAATCCTAATGCACTTAAACATGTTTCGACAGGAATATGACACCCCTTTTACAATGTACTTAGCGCTTTAGATAATTCTGGATATTTAAAATATGCATTCAGCTATTTTTCTAGAAACTGCAATAGAAAAATTTTACATGTTTCAGCCTGCAAAAGACCTAAGCTTGTTTAACAAAGACTGAAAGTAGTATAAATTCAGAGTTAAAATATCCAACCTTCTTATTCGGCTAGTTTGTATCTTATAGATCGTTTTAGTGCGAGTTCTACATTAACGATGTCCAATTACATCACCACAATTTTGAATCTGTTTAAAATGAACGTGTTTAATACAGACAGTGAAATATTGAATGCGTTCAACGACATACGAACATTAATAAATGTGTTTAGTGTTGTGGTTCCCGAAAACAACATGGACGATTTTTTAAAATTTTTGCAAAGAGTGGAAGAAATTAAGGTATGTAAATAATATTTTTTAAATTTACGATTGTTAAAAAATAATCTGACATTACATTTCTTTTACACATAAATCTCATATTGTATATAATTTAATAATTTTTACGTTGTTTAGAAACGGATACCGTCAACCACAGCCCCGAATTTGGAAGCTGCACCATCAACGAGCTCCAATAATCAAACGGGGCATGGCCGCATAAATGTTTCTTTATCTACAACAAACTTCAATTATTTCGAAGTTTTAAATGAGACGGCCAAATATGTAAAAAAATTTAATGCTACCGGAAAAACGATAACTTTTAAATTTAAAGAAGTTAGCGAGGCTAGCAGTCCACTTCGTTGGCTTTCGGTAAGTACTGATAATTCTTATAACATTGCCCATATCTAATTTTATATTTCTTATGTTACAGGCTGCATTAACAGAAATTTTAAATCATGTGAGGCGGGATTGTTCCGCATCGGATTACGTAGGACTAGTCCTTCGAAGCCAGGAATATCCGGACAGGCCGATAGGAATATCATTTAGAAGAGCTGACCAATTATCAACCGACGTCGTGATGGCCAGCATAGAAAAAGTTTTACAAAGCAACGCCACCTTCTTCACAAACGACGTCTTACAACTTCAACTGGACCGTGTCGCTTTGCCATCAGGAAATGGAAGGATACGTCTTCTGGGAGTGACCTTCGAAGAATTTTGCAGACGTAAAACAGGTATTGCTGTAGTTAATAATAGCGATAAGAAATGTTTGGCAAACGCGTTAATTGTAGCAATCGCTTGGCAAACAGACCGTCCAAAATTTTTCGACTACCTACAGAACGGTAAAGCCTTAAATGCCAAAGCAAAAGAACTCTGCGATAAAGCAGAAGTTGACCTAAGTCACGGCGGAACCATAGAACACATTCAAAAATTTCAGATGTATTTAAATGACTACACGATTGTAGTATATAATCACCGGCTAGGAAAAACTGTTTATTTTGAAGGTCAGAGAGCCTCAAATAAAATTGTTTTGAATTTATTATTAGAAAATAACCATTATAACGTGATAACTAGTCTCACATCGGCTTTTACAACTGTTTATTTCTGCGAGTTTTGTCGTTCACGGTATTCTGTTAAACAAGAGCACAAAAATTGTTTGTATATTTGTCCCGCGTGTCATACTGGACCACCCTGTAGTAAATCCGAAACTTTGATATTATGTAGCAAATGTGGTCGCGATTTCAGAGGTGTTGGTTGCTTCACAGAACATGAAAAGTATTTATGTGGCCAACTAATGCGTTGTCAGAGATGTCTACATAGCGTATGGATTCAGAGTAAAAAAATACATAAATGCGGTTTTAAATATTGTACAACGTGCCAGAGTGAAAAGCCAACTCGCCATTTATGTTACATGAAAAAATATAAAAATCAAAGAAACACCAAAAAGTATTTCGTTTTTGTTTTTTACGATTTCGAATGCCGGCAAGACACAATTTTAAAACATTCGGAAAACTTGTACGAACATTGTCCTACATTATGTGTAGCACAAAACGTTTGTACCAATTGTTTAAATTTGGAAGATATTTTAAAAACGTGTAAAGATTGCGGTAAACGTCAACATATTTTTAAAACAACCCTGTGGAAGAACTTCTAAATTATATTTCAAATTTTATTTCGAGAGAAATAGATGTGATAGCCATCGCTCACAATATGAAAGGCTATGACGGTGCATTCATTTTAAAACATCTAATGAAAGAAACAGCGAGATGGATGCCAAAAGTGATCTGCACCGGTACAAAATTAATGTCTATCGTATGTCCTCGCGTAAAATTTATCGACTCGTTGAATTACATGCCTATGCCCCTTAGCAAACTACCAAGCACATTCAATTTTCCAGATCAGAAAGGGTTTTTCCACACTTGTTTAATACAATTCAAAATCAAAATTACATAGGACCGATTCCTGACGTCAAGTATTACGACCCCGATACAATGTCGTCCGCAGTACGGCAAAGTTTCTTAAGCTGGCATAAATGCGAAACTGAAAAAAATACAATTTTTCATTTTGAAAAACAAATGATCACCTATTGTATTTCTGACGTATCTATTTTACGACAGGCTTGTTTAGTGTTTTGGAAACGTTTTATCGAGGCAAATAATGTAGATCCCTTTCGCGAATCGTGTACTATTGCCGGTGTTTGCAATAAAGTATTTCGTAAAAACTTTTAGAAAACGAATCCATAGGTATTATACCAGCGCGAGGTTACAGAGGCTGCGATAAGCAATCGGAAATTGCAATTAAATGGCTTTGTTGGCTTGAACACAGCACAAATATCAAAATTAAACACGCTGCTTCTGGCTGGGAAGAACGTCTGAAAGAAGGCATTTTAGTGGACGGTTATTGTGAAACAACCAACACCGTCTACCAATTTAATGGATGCTATTTTCACGGCTGTGAAACTTGTTTTCCAAATCAGTTGGCCCCATTAAACGATAAAAATGATTCGATGATGGCTAGGCGAGAGAAAACAGAAGCCACCATAAAGCGTATCCGCTCATCGGGTTATAATTTAATTGTGACGAAAGAATGCGAATTTAACACTCTTCTCAAAAATAACACCGAGGCAAAAAAATATGTAGAAACTTTACAAATTTTCGAGTGTCCCCCACTAAACCCTCGAGATAGCTTTTTTGGAGGTCGTACGAACGCTGTAAAATTGTACCACAAAATAAATGAAAACGAACAAGAACAAATCCGGTACTTGGATGTTTGTTCATTGTACCCGTACGTAAATAAATACTCAAAGTACCCGGTAGGTCATCCTAAAATACATATTGGTTCAGATAATTGTGAAAAATTGATTTAAATTCAGTAGAAGGTCTCGTTAAATGTTTAATATTACCTCCGAAACAACTCTATCACCCCGTTTTACCAAGAAAAATGCACGGTAAACTTATGTTTATCTTGTGCCGAACTTGTGGTGAAGAGATGTTTCAAGGAAATTGCAAACATTCAGCCGAAGAACGACAATTTGTTGGAACATATGTGGCCGACGAATTACGTAAAGCTATCTCCGTTGGTTACAAAATTATTAAGACATACGAAATATGGGAGTACAATGTAACTCAATATAGTTCACAATCTAAAACGGGGGGCTTATTTTCTAAATATGTAGACAAATTTTTAAAAATAAAGCAGGAATGTAGCGGATGGCCTACAAAATGTGTCGATGAAGATTCGCGAGAGAAGTACATTAAAGAGTATTTTGAGAAAGAAGGTGTTACATTAGAAAAACAGAAAATTACAGAAAATCCCGGGCTTCGATACATAGCAAAATTATGTTTAAACAGTTTCTGGGGAAAGTTTGCTCAACGAGAAAACCTCATGCAAACAACCATTATCACGGAACCAGAAGAACTTTTCAAAACTGACTGATCCATCTATAGTTTCACATTCTTTAACGTTAATTGACGATGAGACGATTATTCTAAATTGGGATAAAAATAACGAAAACGTTAACCCCTTAAATACAGTTAATGTGGTGATAGCTGCTTATACTACGGCACACGCTAGATTAGAATTGTACAAATACCTTGAAATTTTAGATAGAAGAGTTTTATATTTTGACACCGATTCGGTTATATTTACACAAAAGCCCGGTGAGTGGATACCTCCTATCGGAGATTTTTTAGGCGATTTAACTGACGAAATAAAAGTAGGTGATAAGCTTGTAGAATACGTAAGCAGCGGTCCTAAAAGTTATGCTCTCAAAATATTTTCTAATATTAAAACAACTACGATTTTATATGTAAAGTCAAAGGACTTACATTAAACTACAAAAATTCTAAAACGTTAATTTCGAAACATTGAAAAATATGATATTAAACGACGCTCCAGAAACATTTGTGGAAAATGATAGACGTATAGTAAGAACCGTCACATTTGACGTTGTTTCTAAAACAGAAAAAAAGAAATTTCGATTAAATTATACTAAACGACGAAGACTTTCCGATGGGTACGATACTTTGCCCTATGGCTATTAAAGGCTATTTTAATTACAGCAACACCTGTTTTACAATTTGCAAACAATAAACTTATATGTAATTATGTTAGAGTTTAAGAATATTTTTTTTTAACTAGTTTTTATTATTATTTGTATACATGTTTTTGAAATAGGTATAATCACTTATCCTTAAAATGTTTTTTATTTGTAAATAATTTTATTATTATCTGTAGGCATGTTTTGCAAAAGTATGATGACTTATGTTTAAAATGTTTATTTTTAAAAACATATTCACAGGTATATATGTATATATTCACAAAATAAAAATTTACATATTACAAAAGTAGCATCTGTTTTTTGCTTGTGGAGGTCCATCAAAATGTGTTTCTCCCCGATTATAGTGCGTGTAACACGGTAAACAGTTTTGAAGATCTGGGCTTTCCACATACTGCTGAGGGAGTTTGCTCCATACTTCTAATAGTTCCACGGCACCTACATTATTGATAATGTAGTTTATGGGGAAGTATATTAAATCGTCTTTTCGAATGATGATAATCTTCTAATAGCACCTGCATTATCACACTTGGAGTGCGCTAAAATAACTTCACCAACTTTTTCCACAATCACTTGTAAAGACATCTTTACTGCTTTAACGACGTTTTATAAATAATAAGTTTGGTTTCTGCAGCACGAGAAAACCTTTGTTTAACATTTTTACCCCTCTTATAATTATAAAATTTGTGAAGAATTATACAAGTTTTAACCTGTAAAATTCCTTATTTAAACACAAGGAACGTGCACCCCTCTTGCAACGCCGTCTGAGTCACATCTCTATCAAGTGTTCAACCTTTTAACCAACATTTCTAGTATGGCTTCGTGGTCTAGCGGTCAAGGGTGCCGTCCTTCAATCGGAAGGTCCGGGGTTCGAATCCCCAAAAAAGCTAAATCTTTTTCTATGTTTCAGATTTTTCAACCAACAAAGGCTGTGACGTCAACCACCACCTGTCAATCATCCGCGAGATAATTAAATCGCGAAATAATTAAATCGCAATCTTGCGAAATAATTAGATCGCAATTTAATTAAATCGCGCATCAAACCGCGAATTAAATCGTGGATCAAATCCGCGAATTAAATCGTGGATCAAACCGCGAATTAAATCGTGGATCAAATCCACGGATTAAATCGCGGATAAAAACCGCGAATTATTCCACGCATTGATCCAATTAAAACCGCGAATTAAATTAATCCGCGGTTTAATCCGCGAATTAATTTAATGCCGCCATCTTGGTGACAAGACTTCTACTGACGCACGAGCAAGTTAATTATCCACAACTGTTTCTATTCACACAAAAATTGCAAAATTTGTTGAATCAATGCACTATTGTATTTTAATTAAATGAATGTTATTATAATTCTTCGCGGTATGCACATAATTAAACTATTTGTGTTGGTTCCCAAGCAGTGGTCCGCAAGAGATAAAATATGGTCCGCAAAAGATTTTAAACTTTCAATGTTACTGTAGAATTTTACGATTACTTAGGTTATACGTTTCGATTAAATTTTATTTTTAGAATGGTACAGTTTATTTTTTAACCTTGTGGTCCTTGCTAACAATAATGAAATCAAAGTGGCCCCGTGGACGAAAAAAAGGTTGGGAACCACTGTTTTAAATGTATGTATTTCTAACAGTTGTTAGTGTAATGTAAAGTGTTTTTTTTGTAGCTTTACCTTTAAACTCATAATATTTTACTCAAACTCTTACTCATTGCAACATAAATGAATGACTAATGTAATTTACAACTGCATAGAAATTATAACTGTATTAATTGTAGTATCTTCGTTATTTAATTGCATAAATTACTGTAATAGGTAATCCAAGATTTTTTAGAGTTGCGTTCTTAAATATCAACCGCGATTTCTAATTTTTACAGGATACGTTTATAAATATGTATATAGGTTTTAAATTAAATGGTTTTTATTGATTTGAAATTTATGGTTGGCACTATTCATTTAAATATTACAAAACATTTTAATAATTGGCATTAGATCAACATTACTTCCTAAGTACATAGGTATTTGGTTAAGGTGTTAAAAGCACTGCATCGTAAAAGTATTA
>JARFIZ010000293.1:0-24880 GCA_036325965.1 Sinopyrophorus schimmeli
AATTACACCGATATGTTGCAACGCTTATTCAAACGTTTCACTTTTCCCGCCACGTACTCCAGAGAGACAAATGTTAAAGCGTCCGCAAATTCCGGAGATCGCGTAGCACGGGATCATAGGCGTGCGAATAGATATCCCGTATTTTAATCCGTTTTCGCCGAATTTCTCGAGTCCCGGTTTTTTTGCCGCCTCCTAAATCGTTGTGCCTCTTGTTTTCCTCCTTCTACACGATCGAGCACCCAAAAATTCGATAATGATATCGAAATAAAACTTGTAAATTATTGGCCCGCTTATGTTTGAACGATCAGCTAATAAACAAAGATTATACGAACTAAATGGAAAAGTAGAAAATATAAAAATATGCATGAACAGATGTAATTGTGGTCTATTACTTTGACGTATCACGGGTTGCATAGAACGATTGCCATAACTTGAAAAGAAAATTAAAAAATTACGCCGATATGTTGCAACGCTTATTCAAACGTTTCACTTTTCCCGCCACGTACTCCGGAGAGACAAATGTTAAAGCGTCCGCAAATTCCGGAGATCGCGTAGCACGGGATCATAGGCGTCCGAGTAGATATCCCGTTTTTTAATCCGTTTTCGCCGAATTTCTCGAGTCCCGGTTTTTTTGCCGCCTCCTAAATCGTTGTGGCTCTTGTTTTCGTCCTTCTACACGATCGAGCACCCTTAAATTCGGCAATTATATCGAAATAAAACTTATAAATTAATTACCCGCCTATGATTCCATTTTCAGCTGATCGACGAAGGTTATAGGAATATTATGGGAAATCGACAAATAAATATACGAATGTTTGATGCTTTTTTACTTTTTTCGGCTACCCCACGACTCGAAGGACCCCCGTGCCGTACACGCTTTTAAGCGTCGGAATTTCCCCTATCTTTTAGTTAAGGTTCCGGGAGCCGAAAGGGCATTTTCGATAAAGAAAATTGCACGAGAAGCTTCACGGATGCAGAAGATTTTAGGCCTAGATTTTATACTTTCGCTCGTAACTTGGCCAAAAGACGTCCACGAAAGCCGAAAAAGGTACGAAAATAAGCGCGAGGAGGATCTCTATAAGATAGGGCCGATGGCGGCGGTCCTACGGCCCTTTTCGCTTCGGACCGAGTAAAAATCTAACAATTTCTCGGCCGTATTCTAGATAGTTTTCGTAAGGATACGCTTCCCTTCTTAATAGAAAGGGAACCCGAAGGGCTACAAACGTCCGGTTTTTGCTGATCGACTTGGCTTCGAGGGAGGAAGATGGTGCAAAAAAAACCGCCTCGCTAGCTTGCACCCTTCGGCCGTGAGAGCTCGCCGAAAACGGTCACCCTTAGCGGCAGAAAATCGTCGCGTCTCTTCGTAAGCGAAACGCTTCCGGCTTAGTAGACGGCGAACGCTGAGGTCTATCGACTCGAGATTTTCGAGCGTCGATGTGCCTTCGAGGGCGAAAATATCGCAAAAACCGCCCGCTAACTCGCGCCCTTCGGCCGTGGAGCTCCTCGAACGCGGCGAAGGGGTTGCGCCGGAAAATCTCGTAACTCGCGAACGAAAAGAGATATCGGAAAGGGGATGGTCGCGTGCACTTCCTCGAAGGTGGGCGCGTATTACGTTCTTCGTCTCGACGTCGCATCTCTTACCGAGAAGGCGGGACACCGTCCTAAAGAAAAAAGACGCCTAAACGAAAACGAAAAGGGGCCGTAGCTCGAAATTTTTCCCGCTTCTAGGCGTCGAAATTTTTCGAGGAGATGGATCTCTCGATTTTAGGGGTGGCGTCTCGCTTCTCGAAGGTAGGTCGTCGCTCTCGTTCGCGAGTAAATCGAGAAAAACGATAGGGTCGAAAACGGTTTTTTGGCAAAACGACGCCGAAGGAGGTTTAAGCTGCCATATTTGATTCCGACAAAGTTGCGGCGTCCAAAAACGAAGGTTTTGGCAAAGTTTAATCGAAATCTGTAATGCCGTTTGGCCGTAAAGTTCGAAAAGGTGTGAGGAGGCTTGTTTCTTTATATATATATAATAGTATAATTTGTAATTATTTAGGTAGAATTTGTTGAAAAATTCGATTTGTTTAATAATAAAAATAGTTTTTATTTTTTTTAAATATGGCGTACCATTAAGAAAATTTTGAAAAAATTGTGTGTTATTATAGGTCTTTTAAGAAATGTAAAAATGATAGAATCATAATTTTCCTCAAAAAAGATCATAATAAAAATTGAAAAAGTAAGAGAAAATAATTTTATTGATCATCAATTTATTAAACTAAAAATTTGTCCATGGTGCCCGTAAAAGATTTCTAGCGCCTGCATAAAATACTAAGTTTTCAAAATAATTGATTTACTCAATTCAAGGAAAAAAATTATTTTCCAATTTTTACTTATTTAGACTTTTTAAAAGGACTGATGAATTAAAAAATTGTCAGGATCTTTATATTTTATACTTTAATATTAAAAACCGCATAAATAAATTGCTTTGTATAATTATAATGAATTTCATTCATTTGGCAATTCAAACGTCAAATTTAGAAAATTTCATAAACTCGGGGGCGATCCCTCAATTCCTTTAAAATCGAATATCTCGAGAACCGCTGAACCGATTTACAAAAACTTTTTTTTATCTGAATCTGCAAGACCTGATGACACTTTTGTTCGCTTTATGTTGGGGTGTATCTTCAACCCCCAAACCGGTATGCCGCGGCAAACATACCTCTATATTAGGAATTCCGGCCAATTTTTTAGGTTGTCCTGAGGGCCGAACCTCTAAAAAAACAATTTTGTAAAATAAACAGTAAGAAGCGCTCTTCTCCGGACTTTGCAGCAAATATAAATTTAACCCCTTTTGAAAATGCCAAGTCTTAAAAATGACGATGGGAACAATTGATTAAATGTGTTATATTTCCTGGAGTCTTCCCAAGGTTGTTTCGTAACGTAACAACGGTCGCTTTTTTAAAGTAGTAATACGACAACTTTCGGTGACACGTTCACTTAGCTATCTGGTTTATGCAACGTATTTTGTTTGAATATTCAAATTCATTAAATACCTATTTCAAGTATAAATATTGGAATTTTGTAATAGTAATCCTAGACTAAATAATGAATGCTTTAAAATAATTAATTCTTCTGCGAAAAGTGTTTTGAAAATCTGTGAAGATATTTTATATTTTTAGTGCCAATTTTAAAAAAATTAGGTGATGTATAAAATACTTTACAGCATTAAAGAATTTTGGTAGATCTGTTAAACAACACACCTACCAAAATTGTTTAATTAATATCTAAAGCAATTTTAAATAATAAAATCAACTTTTTTTTTTATCATTTTGCTTAATTTTTGTGATATTAGTACATCACACAAATTTCATTAAAATCGATAGTTATTCCAAAAATAGTAAGTTGTTTTGAAAACTCTTTAATACTTAGTTTTTTTGGGAAATATTTAGAGAGTAAGGTCTAATACATAACAAAATTGTAAAAGATAACGATAGCAATCAAAGAAAACGATTTAAACGCAAATTCATGTTGAAGTCGCTGCACCATTCCTTCATCGTTCGTAGTCAATAATTCTGTATTTAAGCGCTTTAAAATCCGTCTCTGATATGTGTATAATCTTATATATTCTATATTTAGATTCATGAACTCCGCCTCCAAATTTACAAATAGCAAAGAATTATACCTTTTTCAAATTTCGACACATTATGTCCTCGCCATCTATCAATCGTGTCCAAAAGTTATCGACGGTTGGCCTACTAGTATTATATATACAATGCTAATGGCAAAGATCAAAGCAATGAGAAAAAATGGCAGGCAAGGTTGGCTAATGCCTAATGCGCGCGTACTGCCATCTATTAGAAAACGGCCGTTTTAAGGTTGCACACCTGGTATACTTGTGCATTGATTGATGGTAACCTCGCAAGTATTCTTCCAATTGTGATTGACTATAAAAAATGGCGTTGTGTTGTGTCAGTAAGTAAAAATAATATTAATAAATTATTTATCTGAACATTACTTTTATTTATTATAGAAGAAAAGTATTTTACATTTGATTTGTTGCTCATTTAAGAAGTTTTACGTATATGAGCGTAAGCCGGCACGCTGGCCCTTAACATAACCTTTTTACAATTTATAAATCTCAAACATATCTAATTATAGTAAACTTGTAGTATCTAACGAAGTACCAGAACATCCTGTAGTATCACCTTCTTCAGGAGCAATATTTGAGAAGAGGATAATTGAAAAATATATTTTAGAAAATGGTGTAGATCCAATTAGTGGAAAAGAATTAGCTGTCGAAGAATTAATTGAAATTAAAAGTAAGTTTAGAGAATACAATTTTAAAGTTTTATAATTGTTATTATTTATTGTAGCTCCCCCAATTGTAAAACCTAAGCCACCAAGTGCTACCAGTATTCCAGCAACACTTAAATTGTTGCAAGATGAATGGGATGCCGTTATGCTGTATAGTTTTACTCAACGTCAACAGTTACAAACAGCTAGACAAGAATTAAGCCATGCTTTATATCAACATGATGCTGCTTGTCGTGTTATTGCCCGTTTAAATAAGGAAGTTACAGCTGCTCGAGAAGCTTTAGCTACTCTAAAACCACAAGCTGGTATTATTAGTGTTCCACAACCTGTAAGTATTTCTTGTTTGTTTGGTAGAATAATTTAATAACCACATTATAGGCTGTTGCCGCTGAAGCAGCAGGAGTTGCAAATCAACCAACTGAACAAGCTGGTTTGAGTTCAGAAGTTATTCAAAAGTTGCAAGATAAAGCCACAGTTTTAACTCAAGAGCGGAAAAAAAGGGGACGTACTGTTCCAGAGGAGCTTATATCACAGGATGATTTACGTTCATTTAGAACTCTTGCTTCGCATCCAGTAAGTTTTAAAGTTACAATTTTCTAAATATTTTTAACTTTTATTTTGTAGGGTTTGCATTCAGCCAGTGTTCCAGGAATTTTAGCACTTGATATTCATGCTTCTGATACAAGTAAAATTCTAACTGGAGGAAATGACCGCAATGCGACAGTTTTTAACAAGGACACTGAACAAGTAGTTGCGATCTTGAAGGGCCATACAAAAAAAGTAACCAGAGTAATTTATCATCCAGATGAAGAGTTAGTTATTACAGCATCTCCTGATTCAACTATACGAATTTGGAATGTTCCTACTTCTCAAACTACTTTGCTTTTAAGAGCTCATGATAGTGCCATAACAGGACTCTCTTTACATCCTACTGGTGATTATGTTCTTTCAACGTCAGAAGATCAGCATTGGGGCTTTTCAGATATTCGAACTGGAAGATTATTAACAAAAGTTGCGGATCAAGCCAATGTAGCGTTGACAACTGCACAGTTTCATCCAGATGGTCTTATTTTTGGCACCGGTACAGCTGATTCTCAAGTAAAAATTTGGGATCTCAAAGAACAAACAAACGTTGCTAATTTCACAGGTACAGATTTATAAGTGTTGAAATTATTAATTAAATTTTTTACATAATTTTAGGTCACTCGGGTGCCATAACATCAATTTCATTCTCTGAAAATGGTTATTATTTAGCAACAGCAGCAGACGATGCCTGCGTAAAGTTATGGGATTTACGTAAATTAAAAAATTTTAAAACTTTACAACTCGACGAAGGATATCAAATCAAAGACTTATGTTTTGATCAGAGTGGTACATACTTGGCTGTAGCTGGAACAGATGTTCGGTAAGGAAAATATAGATATTGGTTGAAATTAATTTAAAAAAAATGTATTTTAGAATTTATTTATGCAAACAATGGCAAGAATTGAAGATTTTTAACGACCATACAGCTGCTGCTACTGGTGTTCGATTCGGTCGACATGCTCATTACATTGCATCGACATCAATGGATCGCACACTGAAATTGTATGGACTTGAGTAAATTGATTTTCTTGTATAGAATTTGTGCGTCTCATTTGCATGTATAACTTACAAATAGATATAATTATCATTCTAACATTTGTGTAGAATATAAGTTAGACAAATACAATAATTCCAACATCAGTTTTAAGTATAAATTAATAAAATATTAAAGCTGTATTATTTAAAAATTTCTTGTAATAAAAAATCAATAATTTTAAAAAATTTATTGAAATGAATTTGATTAGTTGAATAATATATGAATATACCAACATTTTTACATTTACTGATCAAGTTAATAATGTTTCATCTAATTCCTCTTCTTTGCCTTCTGGTTGATGCATAATTTTTCTTAGTACTTTACTTATAACATCTGAAAGGGATTCTCTTGCACCAACATCCAATACATTTAAACATATCTGAAATATTTTTTTTTGTGATAAAGAAAAGAGATTAATTATAACGTACCTGATGCATTTCTTCTCCTTCTTTAAGTCGAAGTACAGCAATAAGAGCGATTTCCGAATTTGCTTTAACATAACTATTTTTTTCCTTGGTTCCATTCACAAGTGTTGGCAGTAAAAGTTTTAGCAGTTCTGGAGCCATTTTGGCTGGAGGTACTGTTCTAGCCAAATGTATAGAAACTTTAGCTAATAATTGTTTTACATCATTACTACTGTTATTCATAGTCTAAAATAAATACACAAATTTACGTTCACAATAAATAAATTATTACTGATTTGCAACTTACCCTAACAAATGGCACTAAAAGAGTGTTTGGAAATGTTTCTTTATTTAACATTAAATGCTGTAATAAATATCCACAAGATCGTATTGCAGTTTGTGTTATAGGTACTCTATCTGCTGCTAATTGACTTAAGAGTGTGCGTATTAATTTAATTTGATATTGGTCATCCCATAAAATATTTGCAGATTCTTTTAAAACTACAGAAAGGGCTGCTGCTCGTCCTTGTCGTAAAAACCAATCAACATTTGTATCATCATCTAAAATTAAAATACATTTAATAATTAATTGTAAACTATTTTGAATTATTATTTACTTAGTATATGTTCTGAAAGCGCTGCATCTAATTGTTCAGGTGTAAGCCATTTACATAAAGCACCAAAACAACCCGCTGTAGCATTTCTTGTAATATCCTCTTGATGACCAAGCATTGTTATTAAAGTAGCATAAATTTGCTTTCGTACTGGTTCAGTCATTTTATCACCGGCGGGAGTAATAATACCTCGAAGTGCATGTAACGTTGTTTCTCTAATAAACAGTAATTTCTCAACATCAGTATTTTCATTATTATGCTAAATTTTACCTTATAGAAGAATCGTCCGTATTTTTAATAGTATTGTGTAATTCAGTAAATAATGGATCCGCCCTTTGATGAATAAGAATTAAATAACTTAATGCTGTTGCTGATTTTAATCTAATAACTCGATTTGCATCATTTAAGGCTTTCACAAAAGTAGTTTGTAATTGTGGCAAAAATTGTTTTAACATTATTCCCACCTAAAAGCAATTTTATTTCTGAAGGACTAATAAATTCATAAAAATTTCAATCTTATTAATATTGTTAAAAGTATTATTAGTCAAGAAATAAAAATAAGAATGTAAATGATGAATAAAACGAGTTTTAAAATTTCTTACCTTGGCCAATAATATAGCTAGCGTTTCAAGAACAGCCGATTTAACATTTGCACTAAATCGATCGCCTAAGATTCTAATGAGTGGCCCAGTTATAGTAACAACGCTAGGTTGTAAGGCTTGTGCACTTGTAATTTTAATAACTTCTCCAAGACCTTGAGCAGCTGCTTCTTTTTCATCTCCATCACCATTAAGAATTGCTTCTCTAAAAATAGGAAGAATTGGCGCTATATCTTTTGGCAAACAAAATCCTGGTAGCAAATCTGAAGTTCCTTTCATATCTGATATTGCAAATCGCACAGCTTGTCTTACATCTGATACATAAGATGCTTGTTGTTTTGGTTCTAAAGTCTGAAAAATTTATCAATAATATACTAGTATCCACAACATTTAGAAATTTACCTTTGTAACAGCATTGAGAGCTTCCCATGACATTTGTAAGACATCTCTATCGCTGTCTGTACATAAATGAATCAAACCACGATACAGTTGAGGAACATGTGTTGTATATTGAGCTTTTGAATTGGCACAGAATGCACATAAAAGTGTTGCTGCAGCTCTTCGTTGGCTAACATTGTCTGTTCGTGTATTTTCTAATAAACTATCCATTATAGTTCTTATGCCGGCTTCGTCTACTACAGATATTACCACTGCTTGACAGTACTCCAATTGCTAAAAATTACTATTATAATAACAGTGTATCACGTTAGCCCTTTAAACTTACTTGTGATTCTTCAAGTGTACCCTTTGAAGTAGCAAGAGCAGTTTGAAGAGCTGGCAGTATCCTGGGCAAATATTTATTCAGTGCTTCACCAGCAACTGAAGCTAATATCGATAGTGCCTTAGTATTTGCTGGAGGTGAAGTTAGCTGTGGTACTAAATAAGGCAAAACGACTCTAGATTTTATTGCCATTACTTGTCTTAGTCCATCCAAAGTCCATTCAACGATATCCGAATCATCGTCATTCTAAACAAATAATAAATATTTCAAGATAAGGTAGATTTTGACATTTAACATAATATACCAATTGATTTAACATGGCTGGTAAAATATCATCTAAAGCTCTCGAACCAACTGTAGAATGTAAGCTATCAAAGGTTTTAGCAGCTGCTTGACGAACTTCTGGTAATGGATCACACAATGCTTTTCTAACTGTAGGAACCAGTGAATTGACAAAAGTTAAAACCATTTCTTTAGAAGTAGACGCCATTATCTCAGACAAACCAATGCATACACCTTGACGTTGATCTGATTGATCAGATTGTAAACCTCTTTCTAATATTGGAATAATTTCTGGTAAAACACGTTCTCCTAATTTTCTTACTAAGTCCCCTAAAGTACGAGCAGCTACCTATTTAAAAGTAAAATCAAGTATATACATCTATCATTTATTTAAATATTAAAATAATAAAACCTGTCTTTTATCGTAACTTTCACTAGCGAGGCAACCCAATAACAATCCAAAAAGTGTAGGAAGGATTTCTCTTAGTGTTCTAGGAGTATTTGTAACGACGACTTTCCAAACATGTAACGCAGCCTGACGAACCATTAAAGCTACATCAGAACGACCCATATATAAACCAGCTAGTACTCTATTACGTCTTTCAGCGCCCAACGACTTAATTATAGCTTGATGTGATTGTTCTGTACCAAAGTTATCATCTTCACTTGCTGTTTCAGTGCTCATTTTTCCAGTAACACCAGAAATTCGGTATAATAAATCACCAAGAAGTTGTACAGAACTAAAAAAATGTATTAAATAATTAAATTATACAAATATTAGTAATATTGATGTACCTATATCGAATACGCCAATTATCATCGAACAATCCTCGTTCCAATTCAGGCAATAGTAATAATATGGCTGAATCAGCATATAAATTAACAATTCTTTGACCAGCCTTTAAAGCTGTGTCTCGAACATATTCATTTTCATCGGCCAATGCTTTTAAAATAGGATTGATAATTTGACCAATATATGGAGTAAAATCCGCTTGGAACACTACTGGCATATAAATAAACATCATTATATAGCCATCTTTAACGTAAGGTGCAATATCTGTACGTTCGGCAGTGGCAATTATGTCTAAAAAAATCAAATTACGTTTTTTGTAAAATTCTAAAAAATTAAATCAAGTCCTTTACCAGGCATCAATTTATGCAATTTTTCAACACCTAGTCCGCCTACAACTTCGGAAAGGCCTTGTGCAGCGCCGGATCGATCAACAGAACTTGTTTCAGATGTAAGTGTTTGCATAAGCCAAGGTAACAGCTCTTCGAAGCTTGATTCTCCCATACCTCAAACCATTGCACCAAGAGCTCTAGCACTAACGCTTCTTACCTATGTAACAAATATATTATTATCATGGCAAACAAAGGGTCTGAAACTAAAAATGATACCTCAGGAACAGGATCTAATAAAGATGTTTTTAATCCAGGAATTATAGTTGGTAAATATGGGAACAAATCTTTTTGGTCAGTTAAGGAATACATATTTCCAATAATTTGTGCGGCCATTTTACGGGTTTCTGTAGATCTATCGATAAAGGCTCTTTGAACAACTGGCATTATGTGAGCTAAAGAAGGGGCATCAATAAAATGTACGAATTGTGTATCAAGCAATGTCTGAAGGCATGCTGATGTTTTATGAGAAGGATCTTGAAGTGCATGTAATAACACTGGTACAATGGCTAAAATAAATATAAAGATATGACGAATAAATTTTCTGCAATATAGTAAATTACCTTGAATTTCAGGATTTCTAATTACCGAGCCAATTACTTTCAAAGCTTCAGCACCCGCTTCTTGTACTTTCATATGAGAATCGCTTAAAACTTCGATAAGTTTTGGTACGATACTTGGTAAACACGATGATAATTGTTTTGGAGCACAATATGCCATAGCTCCAAGTAGTTCAACAGAACCTATAGTTTCAATGTAACAAAATAACTTTTTAATAGCTTAAAGTAATTTACCAGTTTTAGTTCTCCACGAGTCTTCCTCTAGTGCAGCTAATAAAGAAGGTAATACTAATTTTACCCCATGAGCTGATAATTTACTCATAATAACTCTTTCACAATCATCCGTGGCGTTACGAACATATTGACTAGAATCTCCAAAACATAATAACAAATATGGAAGAACGTGAACAATATAAGGCTCAAATAATCTTCCCAACATTTGGCACAGCATTTCAAAAGCAAAAACAGCGCCTTAAATATAAATTTAAAAAAACTTTTCAATTACATATAAAAAATAATACATACCTTCTCTATGTTTATAATTTTTTTTGTCTTGAATGGCCTCTGTTAGTTTTGTCATTATGTCCAGTTGTTTAAGTGCCAATATTCCCATTCCTTTAACCAAGCCTGCTAGTCCATAAGCAGCTCCTTTACGATCACCATACTTATCACTCTTTAATAGCTGATGAAGAAGCTTGTTAACAAGTCCTGGTGCATCTTCCTTTATTGAGGGAACTAAAGGTGGTAAACAATTAGCCACAGCTTCCTGAACCTAAAACATTTTTATGTTAAAACTCAAGAACTTAACTAGAAATATCCTTACTGTTTGTGATGGTGTAGATAAAGCTGATATTAACCTCATAACAATAGGTTTAATTCGAGAATCATTTTTATCTAAATGTTTAGCTAGGGAACCCATTAAAATAACAACAGCTTGTTTTACTGCATCAAATTGTGCAGATTTTAAAGATTTCTCCATAAAATTCTCGAAAACAGGTAATAAAGTAGAAATGTGATCTTTTCCATGTAAATCAACAATTTTTAAAGCAGCACTCAACATTTCCTTACGGACATTCTCCCGCCTATCACCTAAAGACGAAGAGACAAAAAATTCTATTAAACTACCAATTGCGTCAGGATTTAATACGGGCGCTAATTGTGCTAAAGCTAAAGCAACACCACGTCGCGGTCCCCAAGTATCTATAGGTCTTTCTATTTCTCTTCCAAACTCGTCTAATTTAGGTGGAATCATCTGTATATAAAGAATTGTCATAAACACTAAATTTTGCATAAAATTTAAATAATACCTGAAGTTTGCTTTTGTATAATACAAGAAGATTTTCAACAATTGGTTGGATTTGGTCTTGATCCTCTTGAATAAGTATAGCTAGTGCTTCTGCCGCAGCTTCCTGAATGCATTCAACAGGATGTTCAATGTCAACTACTAATTCTTCACACAAAATGCTGGGAAAGTCCAGGTGGGCATTTTGCCAAAGTTTTTCTGCTAATTCTCTACAATTTGTTGCATGTAGTGTTATCTCATTAAATAAAACTATGTAAGAAATATATACCTATTTTCTTCGTTACAGTCAAAGCGTGCTATCCAAATACGTTTATTAAATTTCACTGCATATTCGTAATTTTCTTTAAATGATGGAATAGAAGAAATCATAGTCGATAAACTTCGCAATGCGGAATCTCTAACAAAATCTTTAGGATTTTGTAATGCAAATAATAAAACATCTAATTCTTCCAACGTTGCTGTAGCACAGTACTCTGCGCCACTAGCAGAAGCTGCAACATCTAACAAACAAGCTTCTGCTTGAGATTGGATTCGACCCGTTGTTGAACCTACCAATATAATTAAAAGTTAACTATTTATATTGTTAACTAATTAGACAAATTCTTACTAATTAATTCCGTTAGCAACTCAAACATTTGTTTACGAGGAAGATATTTTGGATGGTACAAATCTAAGGCCTGGTGATTTTGAGTACCGCGTAACCTTGCATGTTCGGCAATTATTTGTAAACAATCATGAACCAACGACTCGTCCCTTTTTGCGTATGAAGATAATAAAAAAGATTTCATTAATTGAAAAGAATAGCAAAATGCAGGTGCTGTAAAACGACATTCTATAATTTCATCATTTTCTGAATCTTTCTTTTTAACGGTTCTTGTATGAATTAGACTTATTGTTCGTATCATTGCTTTGGTTAAATCTTCCTCTTCCCAAACAGTATCTAAGTCACATTGTGGTTTTAATAGACGTACCGTAACATACGCAATTAATTCTCCCAAATTATCCATCTGTTTGTCAAAACAGTTTCTCTTAAATGAATATATAGTTTTGTTATATAAGGTGCTGCTAGTGGTGAATGGACACTTCCAAGAAGTGGTTGTAGTAAGTCTTTATAATAAAGAGACAAAACCGTTGGATGACCTTTTGAAGCCGCTTGAATAATTGAAATGCATCACACAATTGAAATATTTAACTGAAATAAAAAAAAAATTAATTATTTCATATTTATATGAACATAAATAATGCTTTGAAATAATAGTATTTTTTTTCAAATTCACAAAAGTTAAATTTAACATTTAAATCTGGAAATAAATGCTGTAAAAATACATTTAAAAAAATAAAACAATAAATATAATACTCACTTCTGTTAAACGTTCCCTTATGGCTTGTTCTTTAATTTTGTGGTTCTTAATTGCTTCAAGTTGTTTCACCGTATATTGCGGAACTTTATTTTTTCCATCTTTTTTCTTTTTTTCTTCTAATTCTCTACGTAATTGCATTTCTTCTAGTTGATCTTTGTAACTGTAAGCTTTACTCTCTCTTTTCATATTCACTGTCGTATTATTTTGATCGCTAAAAAGAAACAAACCATTTTTAAAAAGACAAAACAATCATTAAATTGACTGCAATAAGATAGAATGCTTACTCTGGCAACACACTTTTATCATAAAGGTCTCCTTCTGGTGTTAAGTAAGTAAAATATTCATCTTTTGTGATGTTTATAATATTAATGTCATCTAAGAGATGTTTGGCAGTTTCAATGAGATGAACTAACACTGCATCACTATTTAATTTTAAAACTGTAGCTAAAGCATTTTCAGTACACTAAAATAAAACCTTGTACATGTATTAAACAAAACCTTAAAATATACTTACCAATGATACACCATTATAATCCGTAATTAATATTTTTCTCAAAGTAGATGCATGTTGTGCAACAAATTGTTTAGGGTCTAGTTTAAATCTTCTTAGTATTTTAATCCATAAATCAGGTGCCACTAGCACTATTTTGGGATGATGAGCAGGTAGAAGAGCTTCTAAAGCTACCAAGTGTGCTTCTTCATTTGAACTATTTGATGAACAAAGTGCATTAATGCATTCGATCAAAATATGCGGCGAAACAACAGTTGCAGAGTCGTTTTCATTTTCATTCTTATTCTGTTAATATGTAAAGACATGTTTAAACAATATTTTGATATAAACAATAGAAATACCTGAACTTTGTATAATTCCAAAAACTTCAGTAAATCTTTTAACAGAGCACCAGCAAGTATAGATCCACCAAGACCGCCAACAATTTTTTTTGCAGATATTAAACATTTTCTCCTTACTGTAGACGATGATGCTGTTAAACATATTAAAATAGCTCTGTGCAATGGTTCGGATTTTCCATTCAGACGTTCAGGATATTCCAAAAGCAATCTTTCACATAACTGCACAACATGAATGAGAGCTAAATATAAATTGTGTTAATATAAACTTTCAATAAAAAATTTAACTGAAAATCTACCATCATCAGTAGCCATAGATAAAAATTTTTCAGAAACAAATAATTGCTTATCCATGTCTAACAAAATTGTCCATAAATTATTGTAATTATCTTTGTCTCCTTGTATTGTTGCAATTTTGAGGAACAAACATGCTGCACATAAACCTTCTGTTATTGTAGCAGATTGAGCAGGCTGAGCTATAGCACGATCTACTGCTTTTTGTAATAATGGTACCAAAGGAATTGCTTGTAAAATCGTATTAGCATGAAAACAAGCCGAGATGCACTGAATGTATGAAGTTCTTACTAAGGCAGTAGATGTTTTAAGCCCCATTCCATTCTAAAATTTAAATATAATTCTTTTATGACACGTAAAACTGAATAAAACTACCTTGAATGCATCTATGATTTTGGTAGGTATTTCATTGCAAAATTTGATAACCCACAGTGATAACATATCCAATGCATAACATAAAGTTCTTTCATGCACTTCCACTTGTAATACTTTAATAAAGTGTTCTGCTGCTACATTAATTAATTGTTGTAAATTGCTACCAGTTACAGAATTATAACTTAAATTACCAGCACCCTAAAATTTAAATTTGTCTGCTTATCTATCACAGTGTATGCATCATGATTATATACCCGTAAAACACTAATTTTGTGGTCAACAACTGTTAATTTACCATCTGATCCATGAAATACTAAAAAAATTTGTTTGAGTAGTGATTCAACTGCACCTGAATCACTGCATTGTTGTGCTAAATGTTTACAGGCTTTTGCTGCTTCATCTCTTGTTGAATTATCATTTGAATGTAAATTTGCTGTAATATATAAGTAATTAAATAATACTTAAAAAACACACAAGTACTTACTAATTAAAGTTTTACCAATATCTAAAGCGTATTGACTTAAGTCAATACTCATTCCAGAAATAACAAGTCCTACACATTCAATAATAATTTCTGGATTTCTCAACATTGATTTTTGAAGAGCTGGTAATAAGGACGTTTTAAATTGATTATGATTAACATTTTTGAGTAATGGATAACAAGCTTTAATCACAGTATTTAGTGGTTTTGTTTTACAGCTAATCAATGTTTTTATAAAAATATCTAAATTATTTTCCTAAAAGCAAACTGTTAAGCTAATTTTTTATATACATCTGTTACTTACTACACACTGCTGTAATAACTCATTATTAGAAGATAAATGCTTAATTAATGCCGAAGAAAACACTGGTACAAAGTATGCATGTTCAAAAGATTTTAAAGACTGGACATATAATTTTTCAGTTACTTGTAAAGCATTCCAACAGTGATGAAACTGAAAAAATTAAAAAATCAACAAAAAAAATAATAAATTCAGAATACTTACCATTTTATATGCTTTTCGGAAATCTTTATCAACACCTGCAGATATAATAGCTGTGTATAAAATAGCTTGGACCTCAGTTAACAATGATATCACACCAGTAATAGTTACTTCATCATATTTAAATCCATTCATTAAAAGTAGATAAGACCAGTTTAAAGCCACTAATGCATCTTTTGAAATGCTTGTTCTATAACATACAAAAATACATTAAAAAACATTGTTTTACAAATATATGAAATTAATTTACTTACGTGATAACAATAATTTTATAACCATCAGCTATGTCTGTCAAAATGTTTAGTAAACTTTTTATAGCCCATTTTGGGTGAAATTTTATTATGGCAAAAATCAAATTTCGTATTAACAGCTGGGAAGTTCCATCCTTATATCTCAATAAAGTCAACTGAATAATTTTTGATAAACCCTTTATATTTTCAGTAATTCCTATAATTATATCAGATACAATTTCCATCACTCAGAACACCTTTTATTAAAAATTACCTGGATTTTGCAAAATGCTGATAACATTTTCAATAACCTCCTTTCGTGTTTTTACACTAGAGCTCTGTACTTTCCATGGTAAGTCTTTTAAAACTTTGGCAAGCTAAAAACAATAATTACTTAATATACAATTGTTTAAAATCATTATTATTGCATTTTTTATTACACGTGTCAAAAACTTACCTCTTCGTTATCTGCCATTTCTAGGGCTATGCAATTTTATTTTTGATGCGGTTTTCACAATAAAGCACCAACTTAAACAATATCAAAACTTATTTTTTAGTAAGTAACTAAATTTGTAATTTAGGGTAATTTCCTTATCACAAATTAAAAGATAAGAATTACTAACAATTTATATAAGCTAGCATTAAGAGAAAAAGGCCATAATCGGTATTGGAAAGCAAAAAAATAACGCCTCTAAACAGAAAGGGGAGCATTGACTTTTAAACCTTGATCTCATACATAAAAATAAAGTGATATTCTTCGTGGATTAGGCCATGAACTTGTTCGTGTTTTCTTTCTATATTTTTGAACATTTTGGAATATGTTTTAGTACTTTTTTGGATCTGTACATTCTTCTAAAATGACAACTTTTACATATATTCTAATGTTCTATTTGTTAAGAAATTAATAAATGGAAAATCTTTGTTTTTTAATCTTTTATCTGTTGTTCCTACAAATAGTTCAAAAATAATTATTAATTTTTTGTTAAACGTTAAATTTTATTTTTAAATTATTCCCATAAAACTTATTATTCAATTATTGAACAAATCGAATAAAAATAAACAAATCATAACTCCAAGTTCGT
This sequence comes from Sinopyrophorus schimmeli, assembly GCA_036325965.1. NCBI lineage: Eukaryota > Metazoa > Arthropoda > Insecta > Coleoptera > Elateridae > Sinopyrophorus > Sinopyrophorus schimmeli. Next base: position 16,757 of record JARFIZ010000293.1, read on the forward strand.
ATTGCCTGTTTATACTGCTTAAGGGGGCGGTCCGAGAGAACTGGGTTGCCTAATATCGACTAAAATTTAGACGTTTCTTACTTCAATTACCATTTCTAAATAACAATATATAATGTTGCAAAAAAAATTAAATAGACCAATAAAGGATTGGACTAGAGCATGGCATATTTCATTTTTCCCAAAAATGTAATATAAATCTAAAAAGAAATAGCAAACCTGCTAAAATTAAAATGCTTTAAGGGCAAAAAAACGATAGTTCAAGCTGTAATTATACAAAAACTAAAGAATTTGATCAAATTTGAAATATGCTATGCTGTAGAGCCATCTTTTGTGTATATATTGTTAGAAAATTGTATTGAAAAAGTAATTAATAACAATTTGGTAATTGAAGTGCCGAAGCACTGTTTTTGGTCTCGCTGGGCAAGGTTATGTTGAGAGTTTTATTGCGGTTCCTCGTTTTCGCTAACCAAAACTTTGACCCTTGTCCGTTAGATGGTAATAGCGTTGAACAGTTGTATTTGAAAGTTGTGGGGTAATGGCGCCTTGGGATGGCGTTATTACATCAGTGATAGACAAAAAAAGACTATAATAATTAAAAATTACACTCAGATTTATTTTAGAGTCTGTAATGATCACAAACACATTTGTCTGGTTTCTATATGAGAATTCGTTTAGGACTAGTACGGATTGCGTAATCGCGCTATTCTTTGCGGTGTTGCCCCGCGGACTAGATTTTTTTCAGGTACCTGAACGCAGATCGATAAAAATCGTAACATCGTAATGGTTTAATAATATCAATGCATTCATTAATCAGTGCGACCAATTTTATATAAATCAAATTGCGAATTTAAAATCAGCTTAGTGTGCGCTTGCGCTTTATGCGGTGGTTTAAATCGCCTAGTTTGAGTTGACAATGGTCAACTTTTACAATGGTAAAATCTTTGTTGAATGCGGCTTCGTACTTTGCCTTTATGGTTTGAAGGCGGTTTTGACCGATGTTTTCGCACATTATAGCCCTAAATAGTTCATGAAAAGGTAAATGACCAATGTGCCATTTACATTTTACCTTTATTTTACCTTTATACCAAAATAATAATGTCTGTGGTAAATATTTTTTATTAAATTCATTGAAGTAAGTTTTTGTCTAAATTATTTTCTATTTTTAGGTTTCATTTATGATGAACTTCAATACAGATAAAAATTTGAGCACTTTTGTCATAGTACTACATGTTTGAAAAGTTAGTATACATATACAGGGGTCCCAAATTAAGTAGGCTAACATGGGTATCTTTCTTATTAGTGGAGATACAAGTCTGGTTAAATGGGCAATGTTTTGCAGTTTTAGATGCCGATTCAGATTCCGTTATTAAAATTTTAAAATTCCGAATAGTTCCGAAGTAATTGTAAAAAAACTGAAAATCGTTATTTTCCGTAATGTCAAATAACTTTCTAATTATAAAATTTACAAAAAAAGTTTAATATAAAAGTTACTAGGTTTTATAAAATACAGATTGAAAAGGTATGGTAGGGATCACAATCTTTCAAAAAATAAGGCACGTATACAAACAGACTTTGATAAACGTTATAGTATGTTGTGAAGTGGTTGTATAATTTTAGATTTTTGATAAATCAACGAGTTTTGCACAAAAAAATTAATAAAACGAAAAGCAGCTCAACTTCTAAGCTTTCGTGCGTTTTTCAAAATAATGATATTTTTATTAATCAAACAGCAAAGCTTGTGAAATTATCGTAGATTTTATTTTTTTGAGATTAATTTTTATTAAATGGCTATCAAGCAATTGAAGTATGCCAATTTTGGTAAACATTTTCTGGGAGCATACATAGATAAGGGTCGTTCATAAAATACGTTCGCATACAAGGGGGTCTTGCTGAGTGTGACACGGGGACAGGGTGTCTACGGCAACGTGACGTTCGCCGTTCATTACATTTTAAATTAGTATTTCTTTCGACTATTTTTCTTTTAAATTTTTATCATAATAGAAAGTCATTATTATTTATTTTTTCCTTATAAAAGATATTTATTGATTTATTTAAATTTTATTATAAAAACTAAATAAATATTTTTAATTCTCAAAATTTGTGTACTATCAATTGAAATTTATCATATTCGGGGAGGTCTTAGTTTTGTGACAAAATATTTCTAGGGGGTCATAGGAAGTGTGACACCGCGTGACAATGGGGGGGTCAAAAAAGCTGATTTTAGCGTGTCGTATTTTATGAACGGCTCCTAATAAAATAAAATAAATTTCGTTATTATCTGCTTCCAAAATTGCCGATCCTTGCAAAAATATGCCCCTTTGAGAAGATATTTATTGAAGGTATGCAATTTAAATATGCACTTTGCATTCCCGGTCATTTCCAATTATTCTAGAATTTGAAAATACTAAGTATGTTTAGTATTTATTTACGATATAATCATTTATTTCAATCTGATATTTTCAAAATTTAACTTTTTTTGTTCTTACTCCCTTATCACGGTTAATATTTTTACCACAAAATACTCTTCTGCCCTTAAAATTTTGTTAGTTATTTTTTAACCACAATTATAAGTAATTTCGATATATAAAATGATTTAAAAATTTATATAGAAAACATTTTTTTAATAAATATAATTGGACTAAAAAACATTAGTATCAAAGTATTTTCAACATTTATTTATGATCTATAATAAATAAAATTAGAACTATATTTAAAAACAATAAATATATCATCAGAACAAATAAAAAGAAATCCAGAAAATTAATCATTAGCGCCCTTCTGCAATACCGTAATTATTATCCTTTCATTTTAAAGAAAAACAAGTATTTTACAATTTTATACACATATTTATGTTACTTTGTAATATTAATAAAACAAATCGCATTAATTAAGATTCATAACACAATAAATATGTATTCTTAAATTTAAACTGGTTTTTGAATTGCGCGCCGACGCTTACTTTGCGATTTCTGCCAAACCTAACAATCGAAATCGCATGAAAATTCTCTGAATATAACATTTGAAATAATATTGCAAGTAATCAGCTTTTGGTAAACCAAACTGTATGTCGAAAATAAACGAACGTATGCGAGTTTGACCGATAAAACTAGACCTGGAACAACTTATGTATTTTGAAGGTTTTTCAAATCAGCGTAAAATCGATATCTTGCATCTCTATACAACTATCGTGACTCTCTCTACGAATAGTAGTTCCCATGCCACTAGCCAGGCTTCTTAATATATAAAAATATCTTTTTATTCTTAATCAATTTAAAAATTAAAACATGGTCTCCGCTTAGAACGACATATCCTAAAGCACCACGAAATAATCAAATTACCAATTTTGATTATATGGATATGTATCTTTCAATTTCAATAAATATATGTATTCAGTCAAATTCAAGGCCCCGGGTTTGTCTAAAACTTCTGACAAGCGGGAGAGCCACCTAGAAACCAAAAGATAAGTTTATCTTATTTCTTGACCGACTTAACTTAGCCCTAAACCGCACTGTAGTAATTCATTATTTCACCGCATCATGTTAAAATCGCTAATGTTTTGGATCGCCCCCTTAAGTATGTTGTTTTAGCTGGGCGGAGTTTATAATTTACAGATTGTTGATTTTATTCTTGAACTTGAAATTAAATTTATTTCTTATATCATTTAATTTTGACCTAGGTCTAAAATTAACATGAGAATAGTGAAATTCGATATTTAACAGAGGCACGTTTGTTTTAAAAATAAAAATAATTTATGAGCAATCATTTTATGTGTAGTATTTATAATAATATTTTACCGTTTGAGATCGTCGAATATTTTTCTTAATTAGGCAATTTAATGTTGATGTAGGTCAAAAAACGTGCGGTTTTCAAAATATGGGTTTACTTTCGATTGTGCTATAACTTTTTTAAATCAATGAATTTAAAAATATTATCAAATGGAATCTCTTCTAAAAAATCACCCCCACCACCTATTTTCGGCTCTGACAACTTTTCGGAAATACCCTGCAAGTTTTGCTTAAACTTCAAATAACTTTTACAACTTTCGACCAATTTTGAAAATTTTTTCAACGTTCGGCGTTGCCTAACCAATTATGAGCACTTTTACTTAACTTTTGCATTTTTTACTCAAATTTGATAATTTTTTCGATGATATGCGTTGCTTAACAACTAAATCTGTATTTTTTTGTTTTTTGCCTTATTAGGGAGCGTTCAAGTATTACGTAAAGCAATTGGGAGAGAGGGGAGAGGGGGAGTTTGTAAAATGTTACGGTGCGTTACAGGGTCGTGAAGGGGGGGGGAGGTTGACCATCGCGTTACGTAACATTTTTTAAATTTAAATCAAAAGCTAGGGATTTAAAATTTCCCAAGTTGGCAAATCAAAGCAAATTTGATTCAAACGACCTAAAATTAATTTTAACGTGTCAGCTTCATTAACCTTTGGATTTTATTAGTTTAATGGATGGTTTTGACTGTACCTGTACACTTTGTAAATGAATCATGGCACACTCGATCCAAACGGTTTAAAATTAATATTTATCTGTCGACTTGATCGGGTTACCGATTTTAAATTTTTGTATTTTTGCATTTTCATTCGATTTAGATAATTCTTTAAATTTGGCTATTTTTAATGCTTCGGTTTTATAACGGTTTTGCACCTATTGCATTTGTTTTGGACACGTTCGTTAAATTTTGTATTTTTATTCGATTTTAATAATTTTTACGTTTAGCGTTGCATAGCCACGCAACTATTTTTTAATGCTTAGAGTTTACATATAACGCTTAATTGCAAATCTTGCATTTGTTTTGGACACGTTCGTTTAAAATTTGTATTTTTCATTCGATTGTTCTAATTTTTTGACATTCGTGGCTGCGTAACAGCCCAGCGATATTTATTGATACTTCGGCTTTATAATACTTTTTTTTACTCTTTCGTTTGTTTTGTCACGTTTGTTAAAATTTTGCATTTTCATTCGATTTTAATAGTTTTTCGTGTCTTTTGTTTGTACCTATACATTTTGAGAACCAATCAACTCGATTCAAACGGTTTAAAATTATTATTTAAGTGTCAACTTTTTAGAACATTGAATAGTTTAGTTTTTTTAATGTTAATGATTGTTCTTTTCATAGCAACCAAGTTATTTTATTCAATCGCTGTTAGAATTTTAATCAACTATTCAACTTATTAACTGATTATTCAATTTTTTTTCAGTTTTAATTTTTTTAGTTTCATATGAACTATTTGTGACCAAGTCATGGTATGCTCGATCCAAACAGTTGAAAGGGTCAATTTGGTCAGGTTTGTCATTTTTTAACCTGCGTCGATCATTTTTTCGACATTTGGCGTTGCTTAGCGACCATTCGATTTTAACCAGTCAAAATGTTTTTGACTTATCTTTGTTATTTATGAACGGATTTTGACCATTTTTAAACTACACAATGAAAAATCGGCTCCTTTATAAATACAGAGTCTATGCTAGGCGCCGAAGGCACTAAACGCGTAGCGTTTCAAGAACGCATTTTATGCCCCCAAAACAAAATCGCGTAGCGATTTTGTCTAGCCAAATTCGCAAAGCGAATTTGCTAGTTATATATCTAGAAAAAAACAAGCCGCCTAAACTACCTTTTCGAACTTTACGGCCAAACGGCACTGACGATTTCGATTAAACTTTGCCAAAGCCTTCGTTTTTGGACGCCGCAACTTTTGTCGGAATCAAATATGGCAGCTTAAACCTCCTTCGGCGTCGTTTTGCCAAAAAACCATTTTCGACCCTATCGTTTTTCTCGATTTACTCGCGAACGAGAGCGACGACCTACCTTCGAGAAGCGAGACGCTACCCCTAAAATCGAGAGATCCATCTCCTCGAAAAATTTCGACGCCTAGAAGCGGGAAAAATTTCGAGCTACGGCCCCTTTTCGTTTTCGTTTAGGCGTCTTTTTTCTTTAGGACGGTGTCCCGCCTTCTCGGTAAGAGATGCGACGTCGAGACGAAGAACGTTATACGCGCCCACCTTCGAGGACGTGCACGCGACCATCCCCTTTCCGATATCTCTTTTCGTTCGCGAGTTACGAGAGATTTTCCGGCGCAACCCCTTCGCCGCGTTCGAGGAGCTCCACGGCCGAAGGGCGCGAGTTAGCGGGGCGGTTTTTTTTGCAATATTTTCGCCCTCGAAGGCACATCGACGCCCGAAAATCTCGAGTCGATAGACCTCAGCGTTCGCCGTCTACTAAGCCGGAAGCGTTTCGCTTACGAAAAGACGCGACGATTTTCTGCCGCTAAGGGTGACCGTTTTCGGCGAGCTCTCACGGCCGAAGGGTGCAAGCTAGCGAGGCGGTTTTTTTTGCACCATCTTCCTCCCTCGAAGCCAAGTCGATCAGCAAAACCGGAGGTTCGTAGCCCTTCGGGTTCCCTTTCTATTAAGAAGGAAGCGTATCCTTACGAAAACTATCTAGAATACGGCCGAGAAATTGTTAGATTTTACTCGGTCCGAAGCGAAAAGGGCCGTAGGACCGCCGCCATCGGCCCTATCTTATAGAGATCGTCCTCGCGCTTATTTTCGTACCTTTTCGGCTTTCGTGGACGTCTTTTGGCCAAGTTACGAGCGAAAGTATAAAATCTAGGCCTAAAATCTTCTGCATCCGTGAAGCTTCTCGTGCAATTTTCTTTATCGAAAATGCCCTTTCGGCTCCCGGAACCTTAACTAAAAGATAGGGGAAATTCCGACGCTTAAAAGCGTGTACGGCACGGGGGTCCTTCGAGTCGTGGGGTAGCCGAAAAAAGTAAAAAAGCATCAAACATTCGTATATTTATTTGTCGATTTCACATAATATTCCTATAACCTTCGTCGATCAGCTGAAAATGGAATCATAGGCGGGTAATTAATTTATAAGTTTTATTTCGATATAATTGCCGAATTTAAGGGTTGTCGATCGTGTAGAAGGACGAAAACAAGAGCCACAACGATTTAGGAGGCGGCAAAAAAACCGGGACTCGAGAAATTCGGCGAAAACGGATTAAAAAACGGGATATCTACTCGGACGCCTATGATCCCGTGCTACGCGATCTCCGGAATTTGCGGACGCTTTAAGATTTGTCTCTCCGGAGTACGAGGCGGGAAAAGTGAAACGTTTGAATAAGCGTTGCAACATATCGGCGTAATTTTTTAATTTTCTTTTTCTGATTCCTCCACTAAAGGGGCCGCTTGGAATTTTTCTTATTATTTTTGCACTCCGGGGATACCTTACGTAATATACAAGTAATCGATAAGTTGTAGATATAATAATTCAAATTGAAATTCTTTTTTAAAGTTATTACTTACTTCTTTTATTCGAACCAAAATTTATAACGCGACCCTGCGGAAAGGGGGTGATACGATAACCCTTACGAAAAGTAATGTCACCTTCTTTAAGTTTCATAGGGCTTCTATATTTTCTATATTTAAATGGAAAGCTTCCATGCCTTACGTTATCGACGAGCAAATCTTTTTATAAGGGCAGTAATTAGCGCGAAATGTTTTTCTAATTTCTAATTTCGATTATGCCAGCTATTGCATTCGTTGTATGCAACCCGTCAAACTACAAATTTTAATGGAGACGATAAAATTTGTTTCTTGAACGGATATTTCGGGCGCTAAATTTAAAAACGAATTCTGTAACAGAGTACCTACCTATTATTTCAAATTTATCTTAGTTTTGCGGTCGAAGGGACTTGATAATTGTTACGTAAAATAAAAAATTTTAAAATTTGGAAAACGTTTTCGAAATAATATATGATTTATATTTAGTTTAAATTAACACTAAACTTATTAATATATTGTTTTTCAAGTTGTCACTTTTTAAATTAGAACGAGTCGTGTTTCAAATTAAAATATAAACATTCAAGCAAGGTTCGGCGTAAGCGCATTTGTTTGTAATTTTTAATTTTGGTATTGTAATTTATTGTTTATTGATCCTTTGCATTTTATCGGTATTTTTCAATAGTTTCGAGGGCGTTCGATCTCGCGTAGCGCGGGAACTTTGAAAAGGTCTTCGTTGTACGCATTCGATTAAATAAATTTTGATTCTTCGAATTTTTTTTATTTTGTTTGCACGCCGGGGGTGTCAAACATCTTCAAAAATTGCGTTACG